>WNWK01017632.1:0-41940 GCA_009830355.1 Cherax destructor
TCCCTGTGGGAAGATTGCATCTGTTACTGTCTCATTTAGTTTAGTTTCTGTGACAGCTATGATGTCTGGGGACGCTCACCTATTCTTTCATTCCACTCTTCATACTTATTCGTTATTCCATCCACGTTTGTGAACCAAACCTTCAACCTTGTTTCCAATACTGTGTCCCTGGGGAGATCTTGGTGGGTTGGGGGTGTGGGCAGGGTGCCCATAGGGGGTTGCAGCATGGGTGGGGGATTGTATGGTTGGGGTATGAGTTGGTGGGGTGGAGTTTGTGGTGGGGTGTGGGGTATTTGTGATGTGGGATGGGGAGTGTGGGGAACACGCTGTACTCACCTAATTGTCACCTCAATTGTGGTTGCAGGGGTCGAGACTCAGCTCCTGGCCCCGCCTTTTCGCTGTCTGCTACTGGGTCTCTGCTCTCCTTGCTCCATGAGCTTTATCATACCTTGTTTTAAAACTATGTATGGTTCCCGCCTCCACTATATCGTTCACTAGACTATTCCACTTCCTGACTACTCTATGGCTGAAGAAATGCTTCCTAACATCCCTTTGACTCATCTGAGTCTTCAGCTTCCAGTTGTGCCCTTGTTTCTGTGTTCCCTCTCTTGAACATTCTGTCACTATCCACCTTGTCGATTCCCACAGTATTTTGTATGTCGTTATCATGTCTCCTCAAACCCTTCTGTCCTCCAGTGTTGTTAGTCCTATTTCCCTCAACCTTTCTTCATAGGACAGTCCCCTGAGTTGTGGAACTAGCCTTGTCGCAAACCTTGAACTTTCTCTAGTTTCTTGACGTGCTTGACAAGATGCGGGTTCCAGACTGGTGCTGCATACTCTAGTATAGGCCTGACGTACACGGTGTACAGTGTCTTGAACGATTCTTGTTAAGGTAACGGAACGCTAATCTTAGGTTTGCCAGTCGCCCATATGCTGCCGCAGTTATCTGGTTGATGTGTGCCTCTGGAGACGTGCTTGGGGTTATACTCACCCCAAGGGCTTTCTCCTTTGACGAGGTGTGCAGCCTTTGTCCACCTAGCCTGTACTCTGTCAGCGGTCTTCTTTGCCCTTCTCCGATCTTCATGACTTTGCATTTGGTGGGATTAAATTCGAGAAGCCAGTTGCTAGACCAGATGTCAAGCTTGTCCAGGTCTGTTTGAAGTCCTGCTTTGGTCCTCTTCCGTTGTGATTCTCCTCGTTATTTTCACATCATCTGCGAACAGACACTTCTGAGTCTATCCCGTCCGTCATGTCATTTACATATACCAAGAATAGCACTGGTCCTAGGACTCACCCCTGCGGTACACCGCTCGTCACAGGCGCCTACTGTGATACCTCATCACGCACCATGACCCGTTGTTGCCTCTCTGTGAGGTGTGGGATGGTGAGTGTGGGCAACACGCTGTGTGGGATGGTGAGTGTGGGGAACACGCTGTGTGGGATGGTGAGTGTGGGCAACACGCTGTGTGGGATGGTGAGTGTGGGGAACACGCTGTGTGGGATGGTGAGTGTGGGGAACAGGCTGTGTGGGATGGTGAGTGTGGGCAACACGCTGTGTGGGATGGTGAGTGTGGGGAACACGCTGTGTGGAATGGTGAGTGTGTGCAACACACTGTTAGTTACCATTTTGTCCTAGGCACATGTCGATTAGACACTAGGCCTGTTGTATGTATGTGTGTATGTGTGTGTTTAACGAAACACTTCGAAATGTTTCGGCCCCGCCGGGAATTGAACCCGGGCCCTCCGTGCGTGAAGCAAGAGCGCTAGCCACCATGCCATCGGGGCGTGTAAAATAGTAGTTTGTAGTACTTGACCATTCCCCAGGATGCGAGCCACAACGATCGACTAACTCCCAGGTACCTTTTCACTGAAGGATAACAGGGACAGTGGGTGTGAGGAGACTCGTCCATATGTCTCGGCCTGCCGTGTGGGATGGTGAGTGTGGGGAACACGCTGTGTGGGATGGTGAGTGTGGGCAACACGCTGTGTTTGATGGTGAGTGTGGGCAACACGCTGTGTGGGATGGTGAGTGTGGGCAACACGCTGTGTGGGATGGTGAGTGTGGGGAACACGCCGTGTGGGATGGTGAGTGTGGGGAACACGCTGTGTGGGATGGTGAGTGTGGGCAACACGCTGTGTTTGATGGTGAGTGTGGGCAACACGCTGTGTGGGATGGTGAGTGTGGGCAACACGCTGTGTGGGATGGTGAGTGTGGGGAACAGGCTGTGTGGGATGGTGAGTGTGGGCAACACACTGTGTGGGATGATGAGTGTGGGGAACACGCTGTGTGGGATGGTGAGTGTGGGCAACACACTGTGTGGGATGGTGGGTGTGGGCAACACGCTGTGTGGGATGGTGAGTGTGGGCAACACGCGTGGATGGTAGTTGGGCAACACGCTGTGTGGGATGGTGAGTGGGCAACACGCTGTGTGGGATGGTGAGTGTGGGCAACACCTGTGTGGGATGGTGGGTGGGGAACACGCTGTGTGGGATGGTGAGTGTGGGCAACACGCTGTGTGGGATGGTGAGTATGGGCAACACGCTGTGTGGGATGGTGAGTGTGGGCAACACGCTGTGTGGGATGGTGAGTATGGGCAACACGCTGTGTGGGATGGTGAGGGGGGCAACACGCTGTGTGGGATGGTGAGTATGGGCAACACGCTGTGTGGGATGGTGAGTGTGGGCAACACCTGTGTGGATGGTGAGTGTGGGCAACACGCTGTGTGGGATGGTGAGTGTGGGCAACACGCTGTGTGGATGGTGAGTGGGAACAGGCTGTGTGGGATGGTGAGTGTGGGAACAGGCTGTGTGGGATGGTGAGTGTGGGGAACACGCTGTGTGGATGGAGTGGCAACACTGTGTGGGATTGTGGGGCAACACGCTGTGTGGGATGGTGAGTGTGGCAACACGCTGTGTGGGATGGTGAGTGTGGGCAACACGCTGTGTGGATGGTGAGTGGGCAACACGCTGTGTGGGATGGTGAGTGTGGGAACACGCTGTGTGGGATGGTGAGTGTGGGGAACACGCTGTGTGGGATGGTGAGTGTGGGGAACACGCTGTGTCTGATGGTGAGTGTGGGGAACACGCTGTGTGGGATGGTGAGTGTGGGGAACACGCTGTGTGGGATGGTGAGTGTGGGCAACACACAAGGTATATGTCAGACCTGTTATACAGTATGCAACACCAGTGGCCTGGTTTCAAAGCTCTCGCTTCACACACGGAGGGCCCGGGTTCGATTCCCGTTCCTGTGTTCCTGTTCACCTAGCATCAAATAGGTACCTGGGTGTTAGTCGACTGGTGTGGGTCGCATCCTGAGGGACAAGATTGAGGACCACAATCGAAATAAGACTCACTGAGTTTCTTGGGTTATCCTGGGTGGCTAACCCTCCGGGGTTAAAAATCCTAACAAAATCTTTTCTTATCTTATCTAACCAGTATGTGAGCTCTGACAGGAGACGCTCCTCAGATATAACTTAACCAGGAAAGTGAATGTATCACATGGTCGGGAGGCTCTGCTGACCATGATCAATAATGTATAGAAACTCGAGAAAGCTCTGAAGTTGGCAACTAAAATAGTTCTGAAACTGATTATTATATTCGTGGGGAAGCGTTAAACCCGTAGGGTGCTACTGCTCCTGAGAAATGGGAGGCATCAGATTTGGGTGGAGGAAGGTGAAGACAGCTTCAATTTTTTGGAGCAATCCTCCACAGAACCCTGTAATGGTATTAACGTAGCCCCTTCGAAGGATGGAGCTGAAGAATAACAGAAGATTAGAGAGGGATATGATCACAATATAATACTCACGAGGCAGTGGTTGGGGAGAGAGTTGTCTTAACAGTGGACAGGAACAAGAAGATATAGATGTAATCTATAAACTCTGGTGGCATAAAGGGTTGTGAAAAGTGAAGCGATTTGGTTGAGGAAGTGGGGGATGCAAATTCCATGCACATTTTCAGGGGTAGGTTGAAGGTCCTTGATCGGTATTCCCTGGAACGCAGGCGAGAGAGATACATGATAATATATACTTGGAAAATCCTAGAGGGATTAGTACCAAGCTTGCACACGAAAATCACTCCCAATGAAAGCAAAAGACTCGGCAGGAGATGCAACATTCCCCCAATGAAAAGAAGGGGCGCCACGAGTACACTGAGAGACAACACAAGTGTCCGGGGCCTAAGACTGTTCAACCCCTGGCTGTCTTCAATGCACTGGACAGGCACCTAAAATAAGTACCTGACCAACCAGGCTGTGGTTCGTACGTCAGTCTGCGTGCGGCCAGCATCAACAGCCTGTTTGGTCAGACCCTGATCCACCATGAGGCCTGGTCTTAGACCGAGCCGCGGGGGCGTTGACCCCCGAAACCCTCTCCAGGTAAACTCCAGGTATAGTAGCTACGAACACCACTAGCAAAACCCTGCGTAGCCAATCGAGGCTCAGTACCTTACATAGCACCATTCATGTCTTCACCCACCTACCTATCCTCTCGCATTCACCCTCTCACACTTACCCCACCCTCTCTCATAACCGCCCACTTTCTCATACACACCCACTAGCATACGTGAGAAAAGATATAAAATCTGCCATTAATAAATTGATTTGGTTGAGTGACGCCAGGCAGTATCATGCAAGCGTCAGTGGCAACGTAAATAAAGAACAATGATTCACCTTTTCTCACACCTCATTTGACTGACATGAATAAACATCAGATCAGATTAATAGACTTTACAAACTAGGACGCCACGCTTTCTATACTTCGAAGATAAATAAGGTAGTGTATACGTACAGCGGTTTTATTGGAATGCTCTTCCTCTCTCGAGTATCTAATTTTATAATCACTTACAGTTTAGGTGGAATTCAAATAAATATTCAATTCTTCCAAAGTATCCTGTAAAACTATGACCACTATTACTACCTGTATTGACACCACCAAAACTATCACTGCAGAGTTCACAGTCACTGTAACCGCCATAATTTCCATGACTACCATCATTACTATCACTATTACCACCACCAGTAAACTACCATTACCACCACTATTATAACTTCCACATCTACCATCATCACTCCCACAGCAAGGCTGGTCCTGGGGCACTCCATACAGGAGTGAGAGATACATTATTATATACACATGGAAAATTCTCGAGGGCTTAGTACCAAACTTGCACACAAAAATCACTCCCTACGAAAGCAAAAGACTCGGCAGGAGATGTAACATCCCCCTAATGAAGAGCAGGGGTGCCACTAGCACGTTGAGGGACAACACAATAAGTGTCAGGGGCCCAAGATTGTTCAACTGCCTCCCAGCATACATCAGGGGGATTACCAACAAACCCCTGGCTGTCTTCAAGCAGGCACTGGACAGGCACCTAAAGTCGGTACCTGACCAGCCGGGCTGTGGTTCGTACGTTGGACTGCGTGCGGCCAGCAGTAACAGCCTGGTTGATCAGGCTCTGGTCCAACAGGAGGCCTGGTCACGGACCGGGCCGCGGGGGCGTTGACCCCTGGAATTCTCTCCAGGTAGACTCCAGGTTCCATGACCCTGCCTTCCCACTACCCAACTCTCTAATGTCGACCTTCAGGTCCAAATATCAATCCCTTCCTCAACCTCTCCCTCCCCAAGAAACAACTATACACCACAATAACTGTCCTGTGTCTCGTTCATTAGTCATCCACGAAAGGGGATACCAATAGAGGTAATCAGAATATCTTTTCTTCCTTTCTTTTTTTTTTTCCTTCCTCCAAGATTACTGTGCGATAACTTAAGAATGTTTCTTCTGGTTGGCTTCAAACTTTCAAAGTTGGTGTATCTTAGAGGAAGGTTTGGATTGTTATTGCTGTGCAATAATCTTCAACTTCTGAAAGGCTTCAAACTTGCATAGACGATTCTTGCAACAGAGAAGAAGGATCATGATAGATTCAGTTTGTCTAGGTGAAAATTTGCTGATTTATAACACAGTCATCTGAAATTATTGGTTTCCACAGAATAACTGACGAATACCTCTTTTTATCCGCTTCAAACTTAAAGGGTCAGTACATGTTGTTCAAGGGAAGGTTTTCATTGTTACTAGATTGTGTAATTCTCAAATTGGCTAATATTAAGCAAACTGGGATATTGGTTTCCGTGAAAAAACTCGAGTATGCTTTTTCTGAAAAGCTTCAAACTCTTGCCACTGACGTGTCATACCTAGTGAAAGGGTCGAATTGATTTACTGCTGTATACATACCAATTTGCCAATTTTAATATAATAAAAGGGTGTCCTGTGGCTCGGTTGATAACGCAATCAGCTCACATACTAAGTGTCCGTGGTTCGATCCCCGGCACGTGTGGAAACGTTGGGCATGTTTCCTTACACCTACTGTCCCTGTTCACCTAGCATTAAGTAGGTACCTGTATGTTTGTCGACTTCTTAATGTTTTCAGATCTGATGCTGAGAAGCTGGTGTTCCTGAACCAAGCACATCCATCTCATTAAAATTGTAAAGACAATGTTGCTACAAATAAGATATAAATCTACCCTTTCATATTGTTAAATAAATTGGTTTACTATGTTAATTTTTATTTGTGAAATAAATACACTTGTTTATAATGTTAGATTAGTTTTGAATTTGCAGTAAACTTAATACCAAGAAAGAGGTGTGTTTGTCTGTTTGTGGGGGGGGGGGGAAGCTTTAGGGATATGACCTGGGAGCCAAGGGGGCGGCAGCCTGAAAAAGTTTGGGAACCACTGCTCTAGTGGGTTCCGTCCAATAGTGACCACTTCTACAACTACTACAGCTCTCTGTTTCTTCCTCTCGTACCAATATAAAAGCTTCCGTCACTATGTGCAATGTGTTATCTAAAAAAAAGTCTGCAGGCGAAATATCTTTTTTAATAAAGATACCAAGGTGTTGCATATGTGCTTTCAACCCTTCAACACATAGGAAACCTGGTTATCATTTGGGAGGGAGGGGATGAGATATCCCATGGACTGTGCTGCGCTGATTATTACTTCTCATGTACAGTGCATGGACGAAGACACCAGCATTTAATTTTTATTAAATTAAGAGGTCATTTACTTGGGTCAACACTTCGGTGCTGTTGCAAACTGAACTGCTTTTGCAGTTGTTACTGTAACGGTATCTGTTATTGTAACCACAGTGGCTTTTTTCCAGCTGTTACCCTTTCTCTAGCTGTTGTTTCATGTGCTTCTTCAGTTTTTGTCTTTGTACCTGGCCTTGCTTCCGGTGCAGAATATAATTAACATGGTGCTGCAGTGACTGCTGCTGCTGCTGCTGCTGCCAAGAAAACTGACTGTCAGTCTCTAGCTGATAAGATAACTGAATAAATATATCTACATTACTTGTTTGTGACAGGAGACATAATCCTGTTTCCTGACTGACAAACTACTACCTAGGGTTCAGAACAGATTTTTAAGATTTTTATCCCCGAGAGGCGAGTTTACTGGCAAATCCACTTATCCTGTGGGTGACCATACCACCTTAGTTTAGTTTGATATCTTTATTATGAACCCCATACCCATCCCGTGGGCGACAGTCAAAAGATTACAGAAGCACATAATGGGTCCAGGGACTGGACCCCATAGTTTTGATAGCTGAACAAGTTACAAAGGTAATGAACTCTAGGTAGATCTGGTCACAATCATGACCAAGTTACAAAGGTAATGAATCATCTATACGTCTATACATGATTACAATCATGAACAAATTACAAAGTAATGAGCCATTCACACGTCCACACCTGGTCACAACTGTAATGAGCTATTACTGCAAATATCAATTGGGTCACACACACAAGCACACACACACACAAGCACACGCACACATGTAATGCTTTATTTACAGTGAACAAAGTCAGGGTATTTTTCCAGAATGGTTTGTAGTATACCACTGTGGATAATATACTTTGACATTTTTTGAAAATTTCTGAGTGAGTTGTTTCTGAATTCATTAATTTTATCGCACTCCAGTACATAATGACGCAGGGTGTGACAATAGTCCATCTGGCAAAGTTTACATTTCGTTTAGTATACATCTGGTGGTGGTGATTTAACCTGCCAAAGATACTTGTAACCCAGCCGGAGCCTGGCGGTGGTGACATCCAAGAGTCTGCTTATTTTGTTAGAAGCACCATAGACATGTGGCTCCTCCTGCATGATAGAATGATGATAGATGGACTGACTGGTGTCAATCTCCCTGAGTCTTAAGTCAATAAAATTCGTTCATATCACCTTAAAGACAGTACATTATGAACAAGTGGCGTCTCTGGGAACATAAGTCCTTGGCTGTTTTAAGACGCTGGTATTCATACCTTTACAAAATGACATCATCTAATTGCAGCAAATTATGCACATTCTTGTAAAACGCTTCGAACGTTAGTTATATCATGTGCATATTGTTCAAGCACAAGACAAAAAAAATCATTCCGATGTATACTCTTACAACGTACAAAAATCTTTCCGATACAGACTTACAGTGTACAAAATTTGAACTAGATTTCACGGTGTTACCTCGCAGTACGAGGCTGCTGCTGTCTTAACTCTCTCCTCGACTTCCACTCTTGTGAGTGGTCTTGATCTATTCAGACACGCCCTCCTTAGTGACAAGTTTTAGTTCATTAACGTTCAGCGAATCAGGGAGAGAGAGAGAGAGAGAGAGAGACGAGAGAGAGAGAGGAGAGAGAGAAGTGGTGTAAACAGGAGGTAGGTGGTCAGAGCCTGAGGTAGTAAGGGAGGTGGGTGGTCAGGGAGGTGATTTTTTACCTTGTTGTTCATCCCATTCTCGCACCACGAGTGATACTCTTGCACATTCAAACTTCTCCTGGTTGTGGGTCATGATTAGTGAATGTGGGTAGTAGGTCTCCCGGAGAGACGGACACAAACCTAAGACAGGAGGGGGGGGGGAGCGTCACCCATTCCCCCCGACTACGAAACTGAACATTTATGGACAAAAAAACTGATAGTGCATTGCTTGTGTATGAGATGAGTTAAAGGATTCAGTTTCCTATATCAAGGAGTTAGTTTTTAATATCTTTAATATGTAGTCCATACCCATCCTGTGGGCGCCAGTCAACACATAACAAAGGTACATAATAATTGGTCCAGGGTCTGGGCCGCAAAGTTTTGATAGCTGAACAAGTTACAGTGGTAATGAACTATTTACATATTTATATCTGGTTACAATCGTAATGAGTTATTTATGTAGACATGATTTAGGTCACACACACAGAGTGAAAAAAAAAGTTTAAGTGGTAATGAGTTATTTACAGTGGGCATTGTCAGTTTGTTCAGAATGGTTTGTAGTATACTACTATGGACATTTCACTGGTTTAGCGCTTCTATTTGATTATAATAATAATAATATGGACATTTCTTGAACATTTGAGTGCGTTGTCTCTATATCAAGGACTATGAATGTGTTATACTGTCAATTTTGTGGAATATTACGTTCCATATGCATATTGCCTATATGGAAATCAGGATACTAAAATTATCAGGGCAAATTTCTTTCGCCACTCACCCGTATGGACAGAAGGTACTGAATGGATAGAACAAAGGAAGTGAATAGTGAATAAATAAATTTATAGAAGTGGGCGAGAGAAAAGTGAGTTCCACTGACCGAGGGAACTAGTGTGCGTGTGCGTGTACTCACCTAATTGTGGTTGCAGGGGTCGAGACTTAGCTCCTGGCCCCGCCTCTTCACTGACCGCTACTAGGTCCTCTCTCTCCCTGCTCCATGAGCTTTATCATACCTCGTCTTAAAGCTATGTATGGTTCCTACCTCCACTATATCACTTGGTAGACTATTCCACTTCCTGACAACTCTATGACTGTAGATGAATGGTTCAGAGAACCGACAAGTTGTTAAATTATACACATATGCAACACTTGGGTATCTTTATTGAGGAAACGTTTCGCCACACAGTGGCTTCATCAGTCCAATACAAAGAAGAAAGTAGTAATAAAAGGAGGAGTTTGAGGTAATCAGTCCCTCGGCCTGGAGTCGACGTGTTCAGTCCATCAATCTTGAAGTAAATACAACATAAGGCAAATAGAAGTTGCTTATATACTGTAGACAGGTGAGATGAAGCAGGAGGAGGCGGGGTCATAGTGGTATCATCCACTAGTCGAAGTAAGTCCTTGTCCAAAGGTTTGGACAAATGTTGAAGAATCCTTTTGTATCAAGATCCCAAGAAGTTGCTGTGTCAGACAGGATGTAGATGAATGGTTCAGAGAACCGACAAGTTGTTAAATTATACACATATGCAACACTTGGGTATCTTTATTGAGGAAACTATGACCCCGCCTCCTCCTGCTTCATCTCACCTGTCTACAGTATATAAGCAACTTCTATTTGCCTTATGTTGTATTTACTTCAAGATTGATGGACTGAACACGTCGACTCCAGGCCGAGGGACTGATTACCTCAAACTCCTCCTTTTATTACTACTTTCTTCTTTGTATTGGACTGATGAAGCCACTGTGTGGCGAAACGTTTCCTCAATAAAGATACCCAAGTGTTGCATATGTGTATAATTTAACAACTCTATGACTGAAGAAATACTTCCTAACATACCTTTGACTCATCTGAGTCTTCAACTTCCAATTGTTTCTGTGTCCGCTCTCTGGAACATCCTGTCTCTGTCCACCTTATCTATTCCACGTAGCGTGTGTGCGTGTGAATTATGTGCTTGTGTGCGCGCGTTATGTGCTCGTGTGTGTGTGTGCGCATGTGTGTATGTACGCGTGTTCTGTGTACATTGTTGGCTGACCAGTTTAAAAGCACAGCACAGCGAGCCAGTGGACCCACACACTCAGTCTTCTGCAGCTGCTGGGTTGGATGGGAGTAGTTGTTCCCGCTGCCGTTTAAGCATAGACAGAGAGGAAGAGCGCCTCAGTTGTCTGTTCCTCTGGTGGTGCTACTGTTACATCTACTTGTGCTACCTCTACTTGTATTACTGCCACATCTACTTGTGCTACCTCTACTTGTGGTACCTCTACGTCTACTTGTGTTACTGTTACGTGAGTGATGCAGTAAGTAGGTTAAACGTGGGAAAGTAACGGAGATGGAGAGAATTGAGAGAGAAATACAGAAAGCAGGTGGAGATAAAGTGTTGGGATGATTGGTATGTTTGTTCAGTGTGTGTATGAAAGAAAAGATAACTAAGGATTAGGGCAAGTGAAAAAAATAATCTAAGAAATATAGGGCAAAACGTCTGCAGTGTGTGAGGAAAAAAGTGTTGAAAGCGTGAATGGAAAGACAGAAAAATCGGCTAACAAAAGGCATACGACAGAAAATGTGTGGAATAGATAAAATGTTGAAAGATGTTAAGTTTTATGAGGCATATGAGAGTTTAAGGTAAGTAAATGAGGATTTTTCTTAAGCAAGAATGTGTTACGTCACCTTGTTTACATATGCGTTTACAGTGAATTACAGAGTAAGAGATACACAGCGTCTTAAAATATAATACATCTGATATAAAGTGGAAGTCGTCAGAGTTAGTAAGTTATATTTAGGTAGAGGTACACATAAATACAGTTACATAAATTATCGTACATAGCAGCATATGTGTAGATTACCTAAGATAACCCCCAAAAAGTCAGACAAAGTGACTTAATTCCATTGGAGTCCTTTACCCCAGTGATTATAGTGGAGCTGCGAGATTCAGAAGAGAAATTACAGAAGTTGGTGGAGAATTTGAAAGTACACGAAGAGGAAGTGGAAACTGAAGACATGAAATAGCAAGATGAGAGTAACTCACGAAATCGTAATAACACGAATGAAAACACAACACAAAACGGTGAGGCTCGAAGCCATGGCAGGCGAGTCCATAAACTAGCAGGCCAGTGCGTTAACCACTGGTCCATGCCGGCCTAACAAGATTCATCCAACTAGGTATATTTTTACTCTATAATAATGTTAGCTCAGGCCGGCATGAACCAGTTAACTCACTGGCCTACAGGTTTTAGGACTTGTTTGCTATTAGTTCGATCCTACCCATTTTGTGATTTGTTTGCATGTTATTACGATTTCATCAGTTATAGAGGCAGCTTACAGGGGCCCCCATGCTAACCTTCCTTTGTATAGAAATATACCTAGTTGGATGAACCTTGTTAGGCTGGTATGGACCAGTGTTTAACACACTGGTCTGTGAGTTGCAGAACGCCTGCCACTGGTCAGAGCCTCGTACTGTGATTTATGATGAGAGTTAGTAGTGATATGAGAAATGAAAGATAGTACGTCTGATTGGAGGGAAGAAATACGAATAAAATAATGTACTCAGACATTTGTGAGTCGATGTTTCGGCAGATGAATGACAAAATTTTCTTCGGAATATTAGCCCAGAGGGTTAGTAAGCCAGGATAACTCAAAGTCAATCCATCAGACTGCCTGGATTAGTATTTCCGTTTCGGGTCCTTTAATCCTCTCCTTCAGACTGCGACCCACAGCAGTCGGCTAACACCTAGGTACCTACTTACTGCTAGGTGGACAGGGACAGGAAGTGTAAGGAAACATACCCAACTTTTCCACTCGTCTGGGCATCAAATTCTGTCCCGTTAGTGTGTGAACTGAGGCCACTAAGAATTGAGCCACCACCACCCACAGGTAAATCAAAGAATAGATTAAGGAAAGAGAAGTTGCAGGTGTGTTGACTCTGTGGATAGATAGGGAAGGAAATAAATGGTATAAAATACCGACACAATGGAAAAATAAACACATAAGCAGTATAATGTGATCCTTTATTGACAACGTTTCGCCCACGCAGTGGGCTTTATAGAGTCACAGACAGATCTACCTGGAAAATGAGCAACATAGAGATATATATAGGGTACAGTCAGGTGGAGAATGCTGGGTCAGATGGAGAAAGCTGCATGTGAGTCTTAAAAGTAGTGTGAAAACATAGTGTGACTTAAAGGACCTGCAGTGTACCATTCTTGAGTTCTAGGTGGGATAGCGTTGAAGAAGTTTCTTGGCAATAGGTTCAGCTATGTTGTAGAAGCCGTTGTTCTGGTTAAAGTTGTTGGACATACAGATGAGTGATGATTCTAGGATTCTTCGGTATTGCGTGTTGTCTTCTCGGCGATGAGTCTTGCGTTTCTGTAGTTGATTAAATGGTTGTGTAAATTTCGGTGTTGAACACAGGCATTTCTTGAGTCGTCAGATCTGCCTGCGTACTGGTGTTCTGAAATGCGTGTTTGTAGGTCTCTGGATGTTTCGCCAACGTATAATTTGCTACACAAGCTATCGATCTCTTGCGCAGGAAAATTGACGACTCGCTTGATCTTCCTCTTCCAGCCAGCGATTTCATCGACCTTGTTGAACTATGTGTGGGCTTTACATGTTTCTCTTTCGAAAACCAACTCTTTCAGCAAACTTTTGGACTACCCATGGGATCGCCACTTAGTGCCGTCCTTGCGAACCTATATATGGAACATTTGGAAGCCGAGCGATTTTCCACTATTATTCCCTCTTCTGTCACCTGGCTTCGTTATGTTGACGACATTCTCATCATAACTCCCAGACGCTTCAACGTTCAAGCTCTCCAACACGAACTCAACCAGGTTGAGCCATCAATCCAGTTTACACTAGAAGAAGAAGTCGACAACACTCTTCCTTTCCTTGATGTTCTTCTCTGCAAAGCTGACCATGAACTTCGTTTTAAAGTCTATCGAAAACCTACCAATCAACACGATCTTCTCCACTTCTACTCTCACCACGACACCAAAATTAAACGTGGTGTAATTATAGGCTTTTTCCTGCGCGCACTCAGAATCTGCAGCAGTGAGTTCCTTGAAGAAGAATGCTCCCTCATTGAACAAGTTTTTCCAAACTTCACTATCCTCGTCACTTCATTAGAGACTGCAGACGACGGGCATTAAACATCTTCAACACACCCAGAGAAGACACTGCTGAGAAGAGATACATAGTCCTTCCCACCAACTCCATTTCCAAACAAGTTTCCAACATTTTTTCTAAGACCTCATTCCGAGTATCCACCTCCACATCCACCACCATTAAGGACATTACCAGTAACAGACAGGAAAAGCTTCAATCCACGGCAGGGGTATACACAATCCCTTGTAATGGCTGCAGCAAATTATACGTTGGCGAAACATCCAGAGACCTACAAACACGCATTTCAGAACACCAGTACGCAGGCAGATCTGACGACTCAAGAAATGCCTGTGTTCAACACCGAAATTTACACAACCATTTAATCAACTACAGAAACGCAAGACTCATCGCCAGAGAAGACAACACGCAATACCGAAGAATCCTAGAATCATCACTCATCTGTATGTCCAACAACTTTAACCAGAACAACGGCTTCTACAACATAGCTGAACCTATTGCCAAGAAACTTCTTCAACGCTATCCCACCTAGAACTCAAGAATGGTACACTGCAGGTCCTTTAAGTCACACTATGTTTTCACACTACTTTTAAGACTCACATGCAGCTTTCTCCATCTGACCCAGCATTCTCCACCTGACTGTACCCTATATATATCTCTATGTTGCTCATTTTCCAGGTAGATCTGTCTGTGACTCGATAAAGCCCACTGCGTGGGCGAAACGTTGTCAATAAAGGATCACATTATACTGCTTATGTGTTTATTTTTCCATAGATAGGGAAAAGTATGTCGGTGCATGCAAAAAAAGGGGAAGCATATGAGTATAGTTGTGTTGACGCTTTTAAATGGGTGTAAAAATGTTTTTGACTGTTGCAGCGAGGAGGAAATTGGAGACGATGTAAATTTTGAGAAATATGTGTGTGAGTTGAACATTATGTAGATAATTATGAAGATAAACACCAAACCGGTGGTGTGGAAGATATAATGAATGAAAAGATGGGTTGTGAGAGGGTTCAGTCATGTTGAAAGAATGAACCATGACAAGTTAAGAAAGTATAGATCTGAGGCGGAAGAAAAGCGGTGCAGGGAACAACCTACGACAAACTATTTCAATTTGTTAAATTTCTTTTGATGTTGTCACCGTCATTTTCTTAACACGTCTTGCAAACTTTCAAATATTATTTTATTTTAAGTTACGTTGGGTTAACTTAGTTTAAATTACCTAACCACATTAAAATGTATATTTAATCAAAAAGTAAAAAAAAAAGTTGCAGACATTTCTTTCAAAGAGGCTGAGCAAAACCAGGAGACGTTCATATCTGCACGAGCATCCCTGGTGGTGCCAGAATGCACGAGCATCCCTGGTGGTGCCAGAATGCACGAGCATCACTGGTGGTGCCAGAATGCACGAGCATCCTGGTGGTGCCAGAATGCACGAGCATCACTGGTGGTGCCAGAATGCACGAGCATCACTGGTGGTGCCAGAATGATTGCCCGAGAAAGTTATTGAGGAGGTATTGACAGATGTTTGAGAATACAACAGACTTATATCAGCATTTTAGACTGGAAATATCACATACATTTGTGTGGGGGGAGGGAAAGAGGGGGAAAATTTCACAAGTTAATGGAGTGTGAGCATAATAACATCTATGAAGGGAGTCAGAAAATTAGTTAGCCGAACTAAAATTATAGAGGCTGGAAGTTCAGTGTCTGTATACTGAATGTCTGGTGGAATGTTGCAGTCTGATGGAACGTCCAGTTTATCATGCCTGCCGAATGTTGCAGGCTAATTATTGGGAGCGCTGAATGCGTAGGGGTCAAATGTGAGGCAATCAGATTCGATCCAAGAAAAGAGAGAGTAGCTTTAATATTTTTTTTGGATCGAGAGCCCTTTACCGGGAGTTGAGATGCAGCTCCCAGCCCTGCTGAGGGTAGAGCTCGAGTTGTTGGGCCAACTTTTTCTACCAGGTTTAAGGTTCAGATCCAGCTTCTGGGCCTTGCACTGAGCTATTTAGAAGTTGAATTCCAGGCTATGGCAGTACAACCTTAATATGCTTGACACAGTTGTGTTTGTGGAACAGGACACTTGTGAACAGTTCACATTTATTAAATGAAACTTTTCGCCACGAATGGTTCCGTCGGTCCCAGGACTGAAGAGGTCACTCGGGGCGAAACGTTTCATTTAACAAATGTCCTGAACTGTTTGCAAGTGTCCTTTTCCACAGTTTGTCGGTATCACCATACCATTTACAGGCACAGTTATGCTCAAGCTTCTGGGACTGCTGTTCATTTTCTACGCCCCAACTCATTCCCATATCCGTACAAGTCACTCCTACCTCCCCCCCCCCTCAAGGAAGGTTCCTTGACGCTGGTGAGGGGCTCTTGATCTAGGGAATTGAATCTGTGCTCCAGTTCCCTGAATTAAGTCTGAATACCTTCCACAACCCTCCCCCCCCCACACAGGCGCTGTATAATCCTACGGGTTTAGCGCTCCCCCCTTGATTATACTACTAGTACTACTAATAATAATACCTCCCCACAAGTCACTCCCACATCCCTACAAATTACTCCCCCACAAATAAACTCCCTCACCGATTCCTCCAAATCCAGCACTCCTAAAATTCATTTACAAAGTCGCGTCACACTCACGTCTTACATATTCTTGTCTGCGGAATATTACAAGAACAAAGGCAGGGAAGCAACTCGTGCTGTAATTTATTATTATTATTATTATTATATTAATGCAGTCCTTAAATTTTTCACAGCAGTTAATTTGTCAGACATTAATAACAAGGGACTCCACGAAGAGTGATTTGTAGTGTGACAATAGACAGTGAAAACAGATATGCAAATACACCCAGTCATTTAAGGTACCTGACAACTCAGTGCCAGAGTGATCGGTAAACAACAACGGACTTGTTCACAAGAACAGTAGAGACCCGGGCTTGTTCACAAGAACAGTAGAGACCCGGGCTTGTTCACAAGAACAGTAGAGACCCGGGCTTGTTCCAAGAACAGTAGAGACCGGGCTTGTTCACAAGAACAGTAGAGACCCGGGCTTGTTCACAAGAACAGTGGAGACCCGGGCTTGTTCACAAGAACAGTAGAGACCCGGGCTTGTTCACAAGAACAGTAGAGACCCGGGCTTGTTCCACAAGAACAGTAGAGACCCGGGCTTGTTCACAAGAACAGTAGAGACCCGGGCTTGTTCACAAGAACAGTAGAGACCCGGGCTTGTTCACAAGAACAGTAGAGACCCGGGCTTGTTCACAAGAACAGTAGAGACCCGGGCTTGTTCACAAGAACAGTAGAGACCCGGGCTTGTTCACAAGAACAGTAGAGACCCGGGCTTGTTCACAAGAACAGTAGAGACCCGGGCTTGTTCACAAGAACAGTAGAGACCCGGGCTTGTTCACAAGAACAGTAGAGACCCGGGCTTGTTCACAAGAACAGTAGAGACCCGGGCTTGTTCACAAGAACAGTAGAGACCCGGGCTTGTTCACAAGAACAGTAGAGACTTTCCAGAGCTTGTCAGACAAGAACAGAGAGACCCGAGGCTTGTTCACAAGAACAGTAGAGATCCCTGGGCTTGTCAGCAAGAACAGTAGAAGACCCGGGCTTGTTCACAAGAACAGTAGAGACCCGGGCTTGTTCACAAGAACAGTAGAGACCCGGGGTCATTTATGGTCTGGGCGAGACGTATGGCAAGTTACTTAACACCTGCTGCCCTTGTTACCAAGCAGTAGATACCTGGGTGTGGGTTAATTGTTGTGGGTTACATCTTGATGGACCTCAAGTGAACCCCACTGGGTTGGTAGCGCACTCAGCTCACCATTGAGTGTCCGTGGTTCGATCCCCGGTACGGGTGGAAACATTGGGCGTGTTTCCTTACACCTGCTGTCCCTGTTAACCTAGCAGCAAGTAGGTACCTGGGTGTTAGCCGACTTGTGTGGGTCGCATCCTGGGGGCCAAGATTAACCTAAGTTGCCCGAAATGCTCTGCATAACGAGGATGGTAGTTAGATATAATGTTTGTCAGGAAACAGAACAAGTGTTTCCTGACGCGGATCTTAGTCATATGATGACCCACAGCTGGAACTTTTGGTCATCTGACGGAGGACTTCCGCTGGCTTACCTGTCCACCCCTTTAAAAATCATGGTTATGATTATAACCATTATTAAGTGAATTAACTTAGATAACCAGGAGCTTTCTAGATAGTGTCATTGAAGTCAACTAGATCTGTATAAGTTGTATCATGTATTTGTAGAAATAAAGATTATCATAAAAAAGTCATCTGGGGCAGTATAGCCTACAGCTACATAGGCATGGGTGCCAAATTTTTACGTTATTCAATATTTTTCAGTTGCCCATGACTTTTATGTCAGTTTTTTCTACCTTTGCATTACTTGCAGCACGTGAGACGCCGCCACACTACTAGTGAAGACAAGATGGATATGTTTGCTTCAGCCAACAGTGTCATTCTCTCCACCAAGTCCACCGTTGACAACTTCTCCACGGGACTCAGCAACCTGGCCGACAGTGTAGGCACGGCGGCCTTCCTGGTCATCGTGGCAGGGGCCATGGTGGTCAGCGCTGGCCTCGGGGGCCTCTCCATTACAGGTCTGTCCAGGATGGACGAATATCTCGGCTGGCCACTGTGGTCCAGGATATTTCCAAACTGGCAAGAGGAGCTGGGTCCAGACCAACGCCATAACAGGTAACATTGCTAGATGAACAAGACGCATCTCAACCACTTGGTAAATTTTTCCGATAAGTTTCGCCTGCACAATAGGCTTCTTCAGTCGAATACAGAGGAGACTAAAATGCTGTAGAGAGAGACTGGGGTGTTCTGTCCCTCAATCTTGATAGAAGTGGTGTGCAGTTTCTCAGCCTTGAAAGAAACTCTTGTTACTGTAGCATTAATCACTCAGATAATATTTATGGTTCTTTGAATTTCCGTGAGAGTAACAAATACATTACTAGGGTGAATTATTATAATCAAAACTAAGCGCTAAACTCACCAGGGTACTATGGGTGAAAACCTAGCTGGGATTGGCCAGAGGATGCTTAGGTATATAGTAATATGTCACTGATGTCAGCTAGGCTTGTATACCTTGTACATGTACTTGTAGAAATAAATATTATTATTATTATAAGGGATCATCAACCGATTAAGACCTGTGTTAGGAAATACTTTGTTATTTCATTACATGCAAAATACCATCACTACCGATGACCTGTGTAATTTTGTTGCATTCTGAAGTTTTAAGACGCTCAACTGTTTTTTTTAATGGAGAGGAAAATCTATCAACAATAAGGTTATAGATGGAATGCTTAACGACGGGTATACAACACTGGTAAGCCAGAGCTTGCTCAGTTACTGCTATTCAACACTGGCATGCCAGTGTTACCTTCATCACTAAACAGGACACCACCTGACAACACACTCATTAAGAAATATGTTTCCTCACAAACACAACACCACCACCACCTGACAACACACTCATTAAGAAACATGTTTCCTCACAAACACAACACCACAACACCTGAGCTCGAGTGTCTTAGCCCCAAGCTTTCATTTCCAGTTTGTTGACTGCATGTGAAATGTTTTAGCCACTTGTAACTATTTCCTCTAGATCCAGCTCGTTCTTATAATGAACGTTTGACTTCAAAATTATTTACCACAGGAGAGTATCGTACTTGTTTACCAGGACGCCTTTACTACACATCATCCCCGTATACATAATTTGTTTATGCTTTTGGTCTCAGTCGAAGTTTGTAAATTTAGGTTAAGGTAACGTCCCGTAGCGTTATTATCTTAACGAACGTAAGGCTGGAGTAGTTCTGGTGAAGCATCCCAGGAATGAGAGGCTGTAGCCGCTTAGTGTGGTTAACCGCGTAAACTGATAGCCTTAGTAAACGAAGCTACGAGGACGAGTTAAATGCTTTACTGAAGCTTCACTGTCATAC
Organism: Cherax destructor; assembly: GCA_009830355.1. Classification (NCBI taxonomy): domain Eukaryota; kingdom Metazoa; phylum Arthropoda; class Malacostraca; order Decapoda; family Parastacidae; genus Cherax; species Cherax destructor. The sequence goes on from WNWK01017632.1 coordinate 19,822, forward strand.
TGTAGCTTCACTGTCATACTGTAGCTTCACTGTCATACTGAAGCTTCACTGTCATACTGTAGCTTCACTGTCATATTGAAGCTTCACTGTCATACTGTAGCTTCACTGTCATACTGAAGCTTCACTGTCATACTGAGCTTCACTGTCATACTGTAGCTTCACTGTCATACTGTAGCTTCACTGTCATGTGAAACTGCTGCTCTGACTGGTTATTATGCATTAAATTATGTCTTTGTAGCGTTCCTGTCATACTGGCTTTACTGTCATCTAAGCTAAAATACCTGTTGTGCAAGACTCACCCAGCATACTTGACTTCTTGGCATACATGTAAGTTTCACTGATGTATAACATGGAACCTTCTTTGACAAATCAGCTGTGCTTCACTGTCGTACTGTAGCTTCACTGTCATACTGTAGCTTCACTGTCATACTGTAGCTTCACTGTCATACTGTAGCTTCACTGTCGTACTGTAGCTTCACTGTCATACTGTAGCTTCACTGTCATACTGTAGCTTCACTGTCATACTGTAGCTTCACTGTCATACTGAAGCTTCACTGTCATACTGAAGCTTCACTGTCATACTGTAGCTTCACTGTCATACTGAAGCTTCACTGTCATACTGAAGCTTCACTGTCATACTGTAGCTTCACTGTCGTACTGTAGCTTCACTGTCATACTGTAGCTTCACTGTCATACTGAAGCTTCACTGTCATACTGAAGCTTCACTGTCATACTGAAGCTTCACTGTCATACTGTAGCTTCACTGTCATACTGTAGCTTCACTGTCATACTGTAGCTTCACTGTCGTACTGTAGCTTCACTGTCATACTGTAGCTTCACTGTCATACTGAAGCTTCACTGTCATACTGTAGCTTCACTGTCATATTGAAGCTTCACTGTCATACTGAAGCTTCACTGTCATACTGTGCTTCACTGTCTACTGTGCTTAACTGTCATACTGTAGCTTCACTGTCATACTGTAGCTTCACTATCATACTGAAGCTTCACTGTCATACTGTAGCTTCACTGTCATACTGTAGCTTCAATGTCATACTGTAGCTTCACTGTCATACTGAAGCTTCACTGTCATACTGTAGCTTCACTGTCATATTGAAGCTTCACTGTCATACTGTAGCTTCACTGTCATACTGTAGCTTCACTGTCATACTGTAGCTTCACTGTCATACTGTAGTTTCACTATCATACTGAAGCTTCACTGTCATACTGTAGCTTCACTGTCATACTGTAGCTTCACTGTCATACTGTAGCTTCACTGTCATGCTGTAGCTTCACTGTAATACTGTAGCTTTACTCTCATGCTGTAGCTTCACTGTCATACTGTAGCTTCACTGTCATACTGTAGCTTCACTGTCATACTGTAGCTTCACTGTCATGCTGAAACATGCTGCTCTGGAATGGTTATTATGACACTTAAATTTGGATGTCGTTTTAGAAGTTACCTTGTGTACTAAAGGCTTTACCTAGTTCTAAGCATAAAAATACCTGTTGTGCAAGACTCACCCAGCCAAGACTTGACTTTTTTTTTAGGCACATTAATTTTACAGGCTAAGAGCTGTTAATAACAATGCGAACCTTCTTTTGAGCAAATACACAAGCGGTTGGAAGCTAGTCATGAGCTGCATTCGTTACTTACATCACAGAAACCACTGATCCACACTTTGTTTCAGTTATGTTAGGAGAGGCGGCAAATGTGCCCCTGCACACCCCAGAAGTATCATAGGTATTCCTTTAAGCTGTATAAATCCATATTTGTTAAATATATTCAATAAATTTGGATATTGGTTCTTGGCGAGATAACTGGAGAATGCTTATTTTGATCGGCTTAAACCTTTAATGCTGATGAATCAGACAAATTAGTATTATTACATTCATGGAATGCGCTAAACCTATATGGTTATGTGGCGTTTGGGGGAGTGGGAGGTAGTCAGGTTCGATCCAAGAGGCGAGACACGTGCAGAACTGTTACTGAGAACCTCTGTAGCTTCTGCCTGTCCCAGTTACTGGATCACTATGACAAGGTCCTGGATGCCATAGAGGATAAACAAAATGCAGATGTAGTATACACAGACTTTGCGAAAGCCTTCGACAAGTACAACCACAGTGTAATAGCACACAAAATGCGTGATAAAGGAATAACAGTTAAAGTTGGTAGATGGATCTATAACTTCCTAACAAATAGAACACAAAGAGTAATAGTAAACAGAGTAAAGTCTGAGGCAGTTACGGTGAAAAACTCTGTTTCACAAGGCACAGTACTCGCTCCCATTCTATTCCTCATCCTCATACCTGACATAGACAGAGATGTAAGACATAGCTCCGTGTCTTCCTTTGCGGATGACACCCGGATTGCCATGACAATGACCTCCATCAAAGACACCGCAAGCTCCAAGCGGACATCAACCAAATCTTCAAATGGGCCACTCAAAACAATATGAAGTTAATGAAGTGAAATTTCAACTAAGATATGGAAAACTTGAGGAAATGAAACTGTATCATGGTATACTACAAATTCTAACCATATAATAGAGCGAAAAAGTAATGCGAAGAACCTGGGAGTGATAATATCAAAGGATCTCACCTTCAAAGACCAGAACAATGTATCTAACGCATATGCTAAAAAAATGATAGGATGGATAATGAGAACCTTCAAAACTAGGGACGCCAAGCCCATGATGATTCTCTTCAAATCGCTTGTTCTCTCTAGGTTGGAATACTGCTGTACACTAACTGCCCCCTTCAAAGCAGGCGAAATTGCTGACCTGGAGAGTGTACAAAGAACTATCACGGCACACATAAGTACGATAAAGCACCTAAATTACTGGGAACGGTTGAAGGTCCTTGATTTGTATTCCCTGGAACGCAGGCGAGAAAGATACATGATAATATACACTTGGAAAATCCTAGAGGGATTAATACCAAACTTGCACACGAAAATCACACCCTATGAAAGCATAAGACTCGGCAGAAGATCCAACATTTCCCCAATGAAAAGCAGAGGCGTAACGAGTACACTGAGAGACAACGCATTAGTGTCAGGAGCCCAAGACTGTTCAACTGCCTCCCAGCATACATAAGGGGGCTTACCAATAGACCCCTGGCTGTCTTCAAGAAGGCGCTGGACAGGCACCTAAAGTCAGTACCTGACCTGCCGGGCTGTGGTTCGTACGTCAGTTTGCGTGCGGCCAGCAGTAACAGCCTGGTTGATCAGACCCTGATCCACCACGAGGCCTGGTCTCAGACCGGGCCGCGGGGGCGTTGACCCCCTAAACCCTCTCCAGGTATAGCCCCCCTGAAGGAAGGTTCCTTGATGCTGGTGAGGGGCTCTTGATCTAGGGAATTGGAACTGTGCTTCAGTTCCCTGAATTGAATCTGAATACCTTCCATCCCCCCCACAGGCGCTGTATAATCCTACGAGTTTAGCGCTCCCCCATGATTATAATGATCTAGATATAGCCTGATCAGTAGGCCAACCACAGGACTATGCTTATTGTGGTCCTGTGTTTACCCGGAAACAAAGTGACGGAAGATATATATATATATATAGAGAGAAAAGACTATTTTATAACCCCAGTGATAACCTCAGTATAAACCCCAGTAATAACCTCATTATTAACCTCACAAATAACCCCAGTAATAACCTCATTAATAACCTCACAAATAATCCCAGTAATAACCTCATAACCCTAGTAATAAATTTCAGTAATAACCCCAGTAATAAGCTTAGTAATAACCACAAAAATAACCATAGTAATAACAAGAAACTGTGTGATCGTCATCTCCCTCTGTTGTCATCCGCTTTCTCTTTACCACAGCGTCAACATACACTATACTCACGCTCACACGTACATACACTATACTCACGCTCACACGTACATACACTATACTCACGCTCACACGTACATACACTATACTCACACTCACATGTACATACACTATACTCACGCTCACACGTACATACACTATACTCACTCACACGTACATACACAATACTCACGCTCACACGTACATACACTATACTCACTCTCACACGTACATACACTATATACTCACGCTCACACGTACATACACTATACTCACGCTCACACGTACATACACTATACTCACGCTCACATGTACATACACTATACTCACGCTCACACGTACATACACTATACTCACTCTCACACGTACATACACAATACTCACGCTCACACGTACATACACTATACTCACTCTCACACGTACATACACTATATACTCACGCTCACACGTACATACACTATACTCACGCTCACACGTACATACACTATACTCACGCTCACACGTACATACACTATACTCACGCTCACACGTACATACACTATATACTCACGCTCACACGTACATACACTATATACTCACGCTCACACGTACATACACTATACTCACGCTCACACGTACATACACAATATATTTACGCTCACACGTACATACACTATACTCACGCTCACACGTACATACACTATATACTCACGCTCACACGTACATACACTATATACTCACGTTCACACGTACATACACTATACTCACGCTCACACGTACATACACTATATACTCACGCTCACACGTACATACACTATACTCACGCTCACACGTACATACACTATATATTTACGCTCACACGTACATACACTATATACTCACGCTCACACGTACATACACTATATACTCACGCTCACACGTACATACTTGCCATCACGTACGAAACAAGAACAAACAAGATCTAGGAAAAGATGTGAGAACTTGATCGTACTTACATGCAATCTGCATTTATAGATAAATATTTATGTGTACACATAAATACACGAAGAAAAAGAAGAACACGAAGAAGAAAAATGCTAATTTGTTTGTGAAAGCTTGTGAACGTACTGTAGCGTAAATAATGGAAGACAACGACTAACTTTGGTAAGTGGCGAGGTGTCCGTTACTGTGGTCAGGTGAAGCTCACTGTCAACTTCACCTTGTGGGCCGCTCCAGCTCAGGTGCTGCTCTCTGCAACATGTAGAGCTCAGTATAACTCGTGAGGAGAAAATATAATGCAAGTTAAAATGCAAATATAAACTCTGGAAATAAAAAAAAAAAATGCCGTCTCTCAATCACTTTTGTGTTTCAACAGGCAAACACCTATAAGAGTTATCTATCATTCAGATACAATTTGTGTTTCACAAAAATAATTAAAAGTCATTGTCAGGCAGTACAACCGTAACTAAAAATACATATATACGATACTTCGAAGTTTAATTATCTATGACTACCTATCATCATTACTTACTGACGGGTTTAACTCTTAGTTATGATTATAATAATTACTGACAATAGGCTGAGGTCCGAATTTAATATGCTTATTTATGTACAAGGCGAGACACACATGTACAGATTATTGACTATGGGATTAGGGTTAAAGTTTTGAGGATTCCCGTCTCCCACCAGCCATGAGGGGAATTACCAATAGACCCCTGATTGTCTTCAAGAGGGAGCTGGACAGATACCTAGTCAGTGCCAGATCAGCCGGGCTGTGGTTCGTACGTTGGACTACGTGCGGCCAGTAGTAACAGCCTCGTTGATCAGGCCCTGATCCACCAGGAGGCCTGGTCATGGACCGGGCAGCGGGGGCGTTGATCCCCGGAATACCCTCCAGGTAGACTCCAGGTCACATAGCCTTTCGGGAGCATAATAAAGTCTTTAAGTCTATGTCTTAGGCTAAATCAGCAAGAAACAATGAGACTTTCAAATAGAACTTTGGTTTCTTAAACAACTTTAAGAAATTGTTAGAAAAGAACTAGTAAACGAGTATGAAGACAGTGGAACAGAACAGGCTAGTAGATCCACTACCAGTAGCAATGAAATATGTCTAGAAGACAATGTCTATGGAGAACGTTACAAGAACAGCAGTTCAGTTTGTGCGGAGATGCCAGTCACATGAAATGTAATGCCATATAGGCAGAGACAGTGCCACACACTACAACATTATATACTAGTGTACAAACATTTCATATAAGAAATAGTAAAATCACTTCAAGTCTAATGATATGTAATTCTGAAACTGTTCCCACACTTCACCGGCTTCATGAATTAACTTGTTACGTGATGAGATTGTCTAATGTTTATACCTGGAGGTTACAAATGTAGTCGCTTCCGGAGGTCACAGTCCCCGTGGTCGGGTCCCAGACCAGGCCTCATGGTTGCTGGCCTGATCGATTAAGCTGTTAGTGCCGCAGCCCAATCTATGCACCACTACCCGGCTGATCAGGAACTAATTTGAGGAATCTGTCGAGTTCTCTCAAAGATAACCAGGGGTCTGTTGGTAATTCCCCTTATGCACAAATGAAGGGTATCGAAGAGTCGTGGTCTCTTTACACTTAATGAGTTATCTCTTAGTGTACTCGTCGCTCTCCTTATCACCAGAGATACTGTATCTTGCACCGTCTGCCAAGCCTCTTGTGGTGATTTCGGTGTACAGTTTGGGACCAGTCCCTCCAGAATCTTTCAGGACAAGATTATGATGCATCTTTCTCGCCTACGTTCTAAGAAGTACATTTTGAGGGACTTCGAGCGTTCCCAGTAATTTAGGTGTTTGACCGAGGTTCGCAATACATTTTCAGCTCTGCAATTTCGTTTGACTTGAAGGGGGCCGTTAGTACACAGCAATATTCCAACCTAGAGAGAACGAATGATTTGAAGAGTATCATTGGCTTGGCATCTCTTACGTTGAAAGTTCTAGTTATCCAGCCTATCATTGTCCTTGCAATTGCGATAATGAGATTATTGTGCTCCTTGAACGTGAGATCTTCTGTCATTTAATATATAATCCTCTCTATGTATCCTTTTTTCCTCTATCAGTGTATCCTTTACCTTACTATATTCTTACCAGTGTTTCTGCGCTACGGCTCACAGGATGTGCACAATGAGCAGCATAGTGCTGCCTGGCGGCACAAAGTGTTTTGTTATAATGTGAACTCATGACAACTAAAATTAATGCATTAATGTTTCTGAATTATCTTACAAGTATTAAATTTATACATTACATTATTATTATTATTATTATTATTATTAATAGCAGCAGTATAGTTTTTTATCACTAATGTACAGCATTATAATTCAAACAAACACTGTTTTGTAACAACCCAGGAAAGGTGAACTCAGCATCACTGATGAGTACACACTTGACCGTCAACATGGCCGACACTCGCCTTGTGACGTCACGTGTAAACACACTATACTATTCCGACTTCATCATAAAAATGGGTCACGTGTGACCCAAATACTTCTACGAATTTAATGTTCACGTGATGCTTGTATTTACAGCTGAGTCATATGTCTGATTAATTACCAATGTGCTGGTTGATTAATGGAGCTTAAAGCCTATCCGACTACACTAAGGCCATTAAGGCTACATGTAACCTTTTCACCACCAGGGAAGAATACCTAACCCTTAAAAGGGATTAAATTCAGAGCATATCCAGTATACACTGAGAAATACATATGATGTATGTATATCTTGTGCTTAAAACCACTTTCATTTGATTACACAATGTTATTGTCTTTTACACAAACAACTTAACATAATCAACTATGCAAAAAAAATATTGCGATAATAACAATTAGCCCAAAACTATAGCAATAAGAATAGCATTAATATTAAGAACCATAATAATGATGACTGGTTTAGTTTATACATCTATATTTGTTTTACAGTGTATCAATAATTCTTTGATATTTAAGCGCTAAATACTCATGGGTCATAGAGCTATTATACAGTAATATAACTTAACTGTAACGACCACTTCTGTTAATATGAATGATCGTTAAGGGTTAAGCCCCAAGAAAGCCTACACCACAATTTTTTATACGAGTTTAAACCTTAGTGGTGTACCGCCAACACCACAGATTTGTAGCTATGGATTTTAACTCTAATAAGATACACTGACACAAAATGCTTGTAAATACAGGTTTGTGCGCCAATAAGACTTCCTGACAACATTACCTTCATGTATTTTGGCAGAGTAAGGTGCACAGGATTCAGAATAATAGTTAATTCCAGGGCATGTTTGTCTGTCCTCGCAACGTTTCGCCCGCTGTTAGCTCGCACCAAGCAAAGTGTTCTCTAAAAATAAAAAGCCTCAAAAATAAAATATTTTTAAAAACAGAGGCTTATCTTGGGCAATAAAGACTAGCCTTCGAAAATATAGACCCGACTTTAAAAATAAAAATCTGGTTCTTGAAAATATGAGTATGTCCTTGAAAATAAAGACTCGTCCTTGAAAATAAAGAGCCGTCCTTGAAAATAAAGATCCGTTCTAGAAAATAAAGATCCATTCTAGAAAATAAAGATCCGTTCTAGAAAATAAAGATCCGTTCTAGAAAATAAAGATCCGTTCTAGAAAATAAAGATCCGTCCTAGAAAATGAAGACACGTCCTTAAAAAAATTGGTATTTTTTCCAGATAATCGTCACTAGTTCATCAACAAAAAGATCTCCGCAGTATTTCCACTTTGATAAAGGTACCGTAATTCATTCACAATTATACCACTACTCATATTTATATTTTTAACCGTATAATCACACCCTACCCACCATTATTACTACGATACCAGAGCTGCCACGAAAACCCCCACCATCAATAGCCTTCATAACCTCTAGAAACACGAAGAATCGTATACCTTCAAATGCCTACTCACCGTTTCCATATACACCGTAGCGAACTTCCATCATCGTCCCCACCACTGTGGCCGCCACTACCATCATAGCAAGTACCCTCACCACTACCACGGCCGCCCCATCAAGTACCCTCACCACTACCACGGCCCCCCAGCCCCATCTAGCATACTACCACGGCCACGGCCGCCATCGTAGCAAGTACCTCACCACTAACGGCGCCCCATCGTAGCAAGTACCCTCACCACCATCGGCGCCCCATCGTAGCAAGTACCCTCACCACTACCACGGCAGCCCCATCGTAGCAAGTACCCTCACCACTACCACGGCAGGCCCCATCGCACCCCAAGTACTCCTCACCACTACCACGGCGCCCCATCGTAGCAAGTACCCTCACCACTACCACGGCCGCCCCATCAAGTACCCTCACCACTACCACGGCAGCCCCATCGTAGCAAGTACCCTCACCACTACCACGGCCGCCCCATCGTAGCAAGTACCCTCACCACTACCACGGCGGCCCCATCGTAGCAAGTACCCTCACCACTACCACGGCAGCCCCATCGTAGCAAGTACCCTCACCACTACCACGGCAGCCCCATCGTAGCAAGTACCCTCACCACTACCACGGCGGCCCCATCGTAGCAAGTACCTCACCACTACCACGGCAGCCCCATCGTAGCAAGTACCCTCACCACTACCACGGCAGCCCCATCGTAAGTCCAATACCACCATCTACATCACCACTACCACGGCAGCCCCATCGTAGCAAGTACCCTCACCACTACCACGGCAGCCCCATCGTAGCAAGTACCCTCACCACTACCACGGCAGCCCCATCGTAGCAAGTACCCTCACCACTACCACGGCAGCCCCATCGTAGCAAGTACCCTCACCACTACCACGGCAGCCCCATCGTAGCAAGTACCCTCACCACTACCACGGCGGCCCCTCTCCAAGAAATTAACACCAACATGGTAAACACTACCGTCATCAACCACCCCACGCACGTAACGGAACAAGCTGCGCCTTTGTTGATCATAGTCAGCTGATTAACATAAGCACAGCTGATCATGACGTTGTTGACACAAACAATCAGCTGGTTGGTTATCTGGGCTTCAAGCCTGGCGATTACTTAAGAGGGTCATTAAGGTGCAGATCACCTGTTTACCACCAGTCAACAATATTTTAATTTCTAAAAAAAAATGGCAACCTCTCAGCGCATATACACAGGATATATATATCCTGTGTATATGCTTAATTTTAAATGAGTTCTTGCTAAATTGCTAATTGACCAATTTGGCACGACATATATATTATACATTATATATATATATATATATATATATATATATATATATATATATATATATATATATATATATATTCATTCTCATCCCTGTTTGGTGTACTAGCCTACGAACAGAATATATATATTATTGTAACTACGAACGAGTGATATTGATCAATATCAACACTCCGCTAGCCAGGGTTCGAACCCATGTTGTACTGGCCCGTCATTGTGAGCGAGAACCACATGGCGCCTTAAACCACAGGACTACCCAATCCACACTACCGTATGTCCTCGGGCCCAGAGTAACACACCTACCGTCGCTGGGTGCTTGGTTCTTGTAGGATTGGGTAGTCCTTATATATATATATATATATATATATATATATATATATATATATATATATATATATATATATTATACTTAAGGCTAGGTAGGGGTCGGCCTAGGAAAGTTGGAGGGAGGGAGTAAACGTTTTGTATGTGAGGGGCTTGGACTCCCAGCAAGCATGCGTGAGCTTGTGAGGAGTGGAAACAAATGGTTTTTAGGACTTGACGTGCTGTTGGAGTGTGAGCAAGGTAACATTTATGAAGGGATTCAGGAAACCGGCAGACCGGACTTGAGTTCTGGAGATGGGAAGTACAGTGTCTGAACTCTGAAGGAGGGGTGTTTACGTTACAGTTTTATAACTGTAGTGTAAGCATGCCTCTGGCAAGGCAGTGATGGAGTGAATGATGGTAAAAGTTTTTCTTTTTCAGGCCACCCTGCCTTGGTGGGAAGCGGCCGATGTGTTAATATATATATATATATATATATATATATATATATATATATATATATATATATATATATATATATATATATATATATACGTATATATATAGACAGAATACATTGACAGAAAACACAAACATGAACATGAATACATTGGTACAATATATCAAAGATTATGAATCTCCTCCAGCTTCTCCAAAGCCGGACGCGAGCCCAGTATGCAGCATGCATTTCCCCTCTGGATGGCCACGCTGAGGCGCTGGAACATGAAAGTGGCTGCCCTTGGGTCCCTGGTGGTGTCGATGAGTCTGGAACCCAGTTCTTTAAGGAAACGTGTTGCATTTTTTCCCCATGCTCCCAAGGTCTCTGATCCCACTGGGACAAATTGATACTGTTGGCTTATGTCTCTGTACTTGCCTATCTTGTACTCCTCCCTGTGGTCAACAGCTCTTCCCTGTCGCCCGACACTGTGAAGGATGCAGGTGTCAGCCAGTGTCGACACACAGGTATAGTCCCATGCTAAGAGTTTGCCATTCTTTCAAGGATAGATGGTGATCCCGTCGGGGCGGTTTGCTGGGTTGTGGGTATTGTTGGCTGCTAGTGATCGGGTCTCTCTCTCTGCTGGGCATCCAGCTGAAGCAAGGGTTCTCTTTATGATGTCGTTAACTTCATTGTGTCTTACATCCCAGCCCTTGGTTTTGGAACAGTTTAGACCATGTAGACCATATTGGTCGGCTTGCGCATCGCCGCAAATACACGTATATTCCGTGTGAATTGGGGCAGCAAGGCGCAGAGCCACTGCAATACGGAGGGTCTTATATATATATATATATATATATATATATATATATATATATATATATATATATATATATATATATTCCTTTTCGTACCTATGGAGGACCTGGACACGTTCATGGAAGAGATATCGTAAAAAAGAAAAATGAGAGAGAGAGAGAGTGGGCCACCTTCATCGGTACTTTCTTAACCCCAGGATATGGAAGCTGCCTACACTGTCCTACATAGATACTTCCAGTATGTGCAGACTCCCCTACTGTGTACTCGCAGGCTCTCATGTTGTGTACACGCAGGCTTCCCCTGTTGTATACACTCAGGCTTCCCTGTTGTGTACATGAAGGCTCCCTTGTTGTGTATACGCAGGCTCCCTTGTGTACACACAGGCTCCCTTGTTGTGTACATGAAGGCTCCCTTGTTGTGTATACGCAGGCTCCCTTGTTGTGTACACGCAGGCTCCCTTGTTGTATACACGCAGGCTCCCCTGCTGACTGCAGCAGTAGAGGTAACCCTGACTGCGAGATCAGCATGCTTAACTTGCCATAAGTGAACCAACACACGGGTTTACTGCTTCACATAACTATCTTTTACTCATGAGTTATCGTTTCTTCTGTAACATCCACTACTTGGAAGTAGTAGTAGTAGTGGTGGTGGTAATAGTAACAGAAGCAGCAGTAGCAATAACAGCAGAAGTGGTAGACATGGTAAAAGTTATTAAGTCTGTTCTGTGCCTACTCTCCAGTGTAACCTGCATCCTCGTTCTCTTACCCCATCCCCTCCAAGGGGGGATGGGGAGAGAGCCTTCAGCTTTAATAACCTGACTGGTGTCTCAGCAGGTGAACCTCACTCTCAGGACGTTTAATTACGTGCAAAGGTTTAAACTACAATAATTACAGTATACACCAGACTTTTCTTCATACTGTACTGTGTTTCCAGGTGCTGGTAGGACTAGTGGGTCACTGGTATTGTGCCTCCAGGCGATGGTAGGACTGGTATAAGGTCCCTGGTATTGTCTCCAGGTGTTATTAGTGCTGGTAGGCTAATGGTATTGTGCCTCCAGGCGATGGTAGGACTGGTAGGAGGTCACAGGTATTGTGCATACAGGTGTTGGTAGGGCTGGTATGAGGTCACTGGTATTGTGCCTACAGGCGTTGGTAGGGCTGGTATAAGGTCACTGGTATTGTGCCTCCAGGTGCTGGTAGGGCTGATGTGTCACTGGTATTGTGCCTCCAGGTGCTGGTGGGGCTGATGGGTCACTGGTATTGTGCCTCCAGGTGCTGGTAGGACTGGTGGGTCACTGGTATTGTGCCTCCAGGCGATGGTAGGGCTGGTGGGTCACTGGTTATTGTGCCTCCAGGCGATGGTAGGGCTGGTGGGTCTCTGGTATTGTGCCTCCAGGCGATGGTAGGACTGGTGGGTCACTGGTATTGTGCCTCAAGGTGCTGGTAAGGCTGGTGGATCACTGGTATCATGCCTCCAGACGATGGTAGGACTGGTGGGTCACTAGTATTGTCTCCAGGCGATGGTAGGACTGGTGGGTCACTGGTATTGTGCCTCCAGGCGATGATAGGACTGGTGGGTCACTAGTATTGTGTCTCCAGGCGATGGTAGGACTGGTGGGTCACTAGTATTGTGTCTCCAGGCGATGGTAGGACTGGTGGGTCACTAGTATTGTGCCTCCAGGCGATGGTAGGGCTGGTGGGTCACTGGTATTGTGCCTCCAAGCGATGGTAGGACTGGTGGGTCACTGGTATTGTGCTTCCAGACGATGGTAAGACTGGTGGGTCATCTAGTATTGTGTCTCCAGGCGATGGTAGGACTGGTGGGTCACTGGTATTGTGTCTCCAGGCGATGGGGCTTGGGTCACTGTATTGTGCCTCCAGGCGATGGTAGGCTGGTCACTGGTATTGTGCCTCCAGGCGATGTGGAGGGGACTGGTGGGTCGACTTGCAGTATTGTGCCTCCAGGCGATGGTAGGACTGGTGGGTCACTAGGTCATTGTGCCTCCAGGCGATGGTAGGACTGGCTGTATTGTGCCTCAGGCTGGTAGCTGGTGGTCACGATGCCTCCAGGCGATGATAGGACTGGTGGGTCACTAGTATTGTGCCTCCAGGCGATGGTAGGACTGGTGGGTCACGTATTGGCTCAGGTGGACTGGTGGGTCACTAGTATTGTGTCTCCAGGCGATGGTAGGACTGGTGGGTCACTAGTATTGTGTCTCCAGGCGATGGTAGGACTGGTGGGTCACTAGTATTGTGTCTCCAGGCGATGGTAGGACTGGTGGGTCACTAGTATTGTGCCTCCAGGCGATGGTAGGACTGGTAGGTCACTGGTATTATGCCTACAGGTGTTGGTAGGGCTGGTACGAGGTCACTGGTATTGGTAAGTCGTGATGACAAAATGGTCGCTGGTAAGTCGTGGCAGTTTTAAAAACACTTGCTGGTAAGTAAGTTTATTCAGGTATACACAAATACAGTTACATAGATTATCGTACATTGCAGCGTATGTGTAGAGAACCTAGGATAACCCAAAAAAGTCAAAGTGACTTATTTCCATTGGGGTCCTTTTAATGCCTTATTATTATACTATAAAGGAGATAATATCTTATTATTATACTATAAAGATATGTGTTTACAAATTGGTCGTTGGTCACCAATAGCTTCATTTCCCATCTGGCACTCTGCCCGAGTGCACAATCAAACTGGGGACAAGCTAACCACCCAGTATTACAGCAGAGCGTGAACCTAGTGTTCAGCCTCCTGTAAACACTGCTAGGCAAGTGCACCTCAGTCAGTAAAAACACATACCCACACACTGGTCAGAGCACTCAGTGTTCAACTGAAAGCTCCCGGGTTCAATCCTCGGGAAAGGCGAGACGTATTGACAAGTCTCCGTACACCTGTTGCTCCTGTTCTTCCAGCAGTAAATAGGTACCTAGGTATTGACTCATGGGTTGCATCCTGGGTTAAAGTTTATGTAATAAAGCTGAATACTATACACAATTAGTACAGCTCTTCTGTTGTAACTACAACAGCAGACACAGTTCTGCTGCAGTAACTACAAACATTGAAGACAGAACACAGCAGACACAGTTCTGCTGCAGTAACTACAAACACTGAAGACAGGACACAGCAGACACAGTTCTGCTGCAGTAACTACAAACACTGAAGACAGAACACAGCAGACACAGTTCTGCTGCAGTAACTACAAACACTGAAGACAGGACACAGCAGACAAAGTTCTGCTGCAGTAACTACAAACACTGCAGACAAGACACTGCGATCACAACTCTGTTTCCGTAAATACAAACAGGGAATAACTTCCCTTAAAATGTGTATTCACTGGCATAATCTTGGGAATAAACAAGGATGCACTGTATCATGTCCATCCCTGTAACGTCTGACTGGCTTGTTTAAGTGTGTGTGTGTGTGTACGTGTTATTTGTTTGTTATTATTATACGTATAAGTATACACGCTAACTTGTATGGCTATTACATATACGTGCGCACGCTGGCGTATGCATATATATGCTTTTATAGCTGTATACGTACACGTTTACACGCTTGCGTGCACATCCAGATCAGTGACACACAATGGCGAGCGTTCATGATCATCTGGGCTCACGTTAAATCTATAAAGTAGTGATTGTTGTCACTTATACGTTAACACACACACCACTTCATATTCACCTTCACCTAATCACACACACACACACACACAAGACAAAGTAAGTGTAGGCAGCCATCAGGCTGAGAGAGAGTGACCAGCGAGTCCCTCCAAGGCTCGATTTCGGGACTTTTGCTAAACCTGATATATGTAAACGATCTGTGCCAAGATTGAGGTTTTCTCAGCCATGATGCCAAGATCAAGGTTTTCTCAGCCATGATGCCAAGATTGAGGTTATCTCAGCCATTATGCCAAGATTGAGGTTATCTCAGCCATAATGCCAAGATCAAGGTTTTCTCAGCCATTATGTCAAGATTGAGGTTATCTCAGCAAAGCTGTTGAGATTATCATCATATCGGTATTTATATATAATGCCATTTTACAAATTGGACAAATATATACCCAGCAACCTATTCGTGTCTTATTTAATAGGTATCCCTGAAGGGGGACCTTTATTAGGTATCCCTGAAGGGGGACCTTTATTAGGTATCCCTGAAGGGGGACCTTTATTAGGTATCCCTGAAGGGGGACCTTTATTAGGTATACCTGAAGGACCTTTATTAGGTATCTCTGAAGGGGGACCTTTATTAGGTATCCCTGAAGGGGTACCTTTATTAGGCATCCCTGAAGGGGGACTTTTATTAAGTATCCCTGAAGGGGGACCTTTATTAGGCATCCCTGAAGGGGACTTTATTAGGTATCCTGAAGGGGACCTTATTAGGTATCCCTGAAGGGGGAACTTTATTAGGTATCTCTGAAGGGGGACCTTTATTAGGTATCCCTGAAGGGGGACCTTTATTAGGCATCCCTGAAGGGGGACTTTTATTAGGTATCCCTGAAGGGGGACCTTTATTAGGCATCCCTGAAGGGGACTTTATTAGTATCCTGAAGGGGACCTTTATTAGGCATCCCTGAAGGGGGACTTTTATTAAGTATCCCTGAAGGGGGACCTTTATTAGGCATCCCTGAAGGGGGACTTTTATTAGGTATCCCTGAAGGAGGACCTTTATTAGGTATCCCTGAAGGGGGAACTTTATTAGGTATCTCTGAAGGGGGACCTTTATTAGGTATCCCTGAAGGGGGACCTTTATTAGGCATCTCTGAAGGGGGACTTTTATTAGGTATCCCTGAAGGGGGACCTTTATTAGGCATCCCTGAAGGGGGACTTTTATTAGGTATCCCTGAAGGGGGATCTTTAAAAGGCTGCCTGATTTTTTTTCTTCCTCCAACTTTACTATTTTATTTTGCTCATAACTCGAGAACGCCTCAGCCAATCGGCTTCAAAATCTCAACACTTGTGTAGAGTAGCGATGAGATGACCAGATTCCTATAATAATTGGCATGCTGACGTGCCCTCTGACCAAAGTTGCTGAATTTATTCCAGGCATCATGGATAACTTCTAAAAAAATCCTCAGTGTCAGAGCTTTCAACGTTTAAAGTAAGTCGGCAAGTTTATTCAGGTATAGGTATACATAAATACAGTTACATAAATTATTATACATAGCAGCGTATGTGTAGATTACCTAGGATAACCCAAGGTAAGGTTAGGTAAGGTTCGTTAGGAAACAGGAGAAGTGTTTCATGACGCGGGTCTTAGTGGATGATCCGCCGTTGGAGCATTTGGTCATCTGACCGAGACCTTCCGCTGGCTTACCGGTCCACCCCTTTAAAAATTATGGTCATAGTTCAAGAAAGTCAGACAAAGTGACTTATTTCCACTGGAATCCTTGAGTTTTTTCCACTGTGGCCGCCAAGACATGCGATGACGGTAGCGAGGAAGACCTAGCAGTGTGTACCTGGAGATACCTGGAGAGAGTTCCAGGGGTCAACGCCCCTGCGGCCCAGTCTGTGACCAGGCCTCATGTTGGATCAGAGACTGATCAACCAGGCTGTTACTGCTGGCCGCACGCAGTCCAACGTACGAACCACAGCCTGGCTGGTCAGGTACCGACTTTAGTGTTGGTGCAGATTTGACGAATTTGTGTGTAAAATAGAGATTTTTTTTATTCCCCGGTAAATCACTTAAACTGAATATTATTTAATTTCTTCTGAACGGCTTCAGTATTTAATAGCTGATGCATCTTAGAGTCAGGATAGTACTTATTAAGTTTCGTTTGCGTCCTAGAAAATTTGTTACAGTAAAACAGCAAAAAAAAAAAAAAAAAAAAATGAAATTGGAATCGTTGGAATCCGTGCGATAACTGGAGAATAACTCATCTGATCGGCTTCAAATTTTCACCACTGGTGTGGTCCCCCGAGGACGAGGCTCACGCTGCTCTTGGCTGACATACCTGGAGTATACCTGGAGAGAGTTCCGAGGGTCAACGCCCCCGCGGCCCGGTCTGGGACCAGGCCTCATGGTGGATCAGGGCTTGATCAACCAGGCTGTTACTGTTGGCCGCACGCAAACCAACGTACGAGCCACAGCCCGGCTGGTCAGATACTGACTTTAGGTGCGCCTGTCCAGTGCTTGCTTGAAGACAGCCAGGAGTCTATTGATAATCCCCTTATGTATGCTGGGAGGCAGTTGAACAGTCTTGGGCCCCTGGCACTTATTATGTTGTCTCTTATCGTGCTAGTGGCGCCCCTGCTTTTCATTGGGGGAATGTTGCATCGTCTGCCGAGTCTTTTGCTTTTATAGGGAGTGATTTTCGTGTGCAAGTTTGATACTAATCCCTCTAGGATTTTCCAGGTGTATATAATAATGTATCTCTCCCACCTGCGTTCTAGGGAGTACAGGTTTAGGAACTTCAAGCGTTCCCAGTAATTGAGGTGTTTTATCGCAGTTGTGTGGCGTGAAGGTTCTCTGCACATTTTCTAGGTTGGCAATTTCACCTGCCTTGAAAGGTGCAGTTAGTGCGCAGCAATATTCCAGCCTAGATAGAATAAGCGACCTGAAGATTGTCATCATGGGCTTGGCACACCTAGTTTTGAAGGTTCTCATTATCCATCCTGTCATTTTTCTAGCAGATGTGATTGATACAATGTTATGGTCTTTGAAGGTGAGATCTTCCGACATGATCACTTCCAGGTCTTTTACATTAGTTTCTCGCTCTATTGTGTGGTTGGAATTTGTTTTATACTCCGATGTAGTTTTAATTTCATCATGTGTTCCATATCGGAGTAATTGAAATTTCTCATCATTGAATTTCATATTGTTTTCTGCAGCCCATTTAAAGATTTGGTTGATGTCCGCCTGGAGTCTTGCGGTGACTTCAATGGAGGACACTGTCATGCAAATTCGGGTGTCATCTGCAAAAGAAGACACGGCACTGTGGCTAATATCCCTGTCTGTGTCAGATATGAGGATGAGGAACAAGATGGGAGCGAGTACTGTGCCTTGTGGAACAGAGCTTTTCACCGTAGCCCCCTCAGACTTTACTCTGTTTATTTACTATTACTCTTTGTGTCCCATTTGTTAGGAAATTATAGATCCATCTACCAATTTTTCCTGTTATTCCTTTATCACGTATTTTGTGTGCTATTTCACCATGGTCCCACTTATCAAAGGCTTTGGCAAAGTGTGTGTATATAACATCTGCATTTTGTTTGTCTTCTAAGTAACAATTTGTAAATTTTGAGTAAATAATATTCCTTTTATTAATTAACTAGAGAATGTTTCTTCTAGGTGATTTTATGATATAACTGATGATGTAGTCTATGAGTACAACTGGGAGAGTACAGGAGAGTACAGCTGGGAGAGTACAGGAGAGTACAGCTGGGAGAGTACAGGAGAGTACAGCTGGGAGAGTACAGGAGAGTACAACTGGGAGAGTACAGGAGAGTACAGCTGGGAGAGTACAGCTGGGAGAGTACAACTGGGAGAGTACAGGAGAGTAGAACTGGGAGAGTACAGGAGAGTAGAACTGGGAGAGTACAGGAGAGTAGAACTGGGAGAGTACAGGAGAGTAGAACTGGGAGAGTACAGGAGAGTAGAACTGGGAGAGTACAGGAGAGTAGAACTGGGAGAGTACAGGAGAGCTAGAACAGGAGAGTAGAACTGGGAGTAGAACTAGAGAGGAGTAGAACTGGAGAGTACGAGGAGGAGTAGAACTGGGAGAGTACAGGAGAGTAGAACTGGGAGAGTAGAACTGGGAGAGTACAGGAGAGTAGAACTGGGAGAGTACAGGAGAGTAGAACTGGGAGAGTACAGGAGAGTAGAACTGGGAGAGTACAGGAGAGTAGAACTGGGAATGTACAGGAGAGTAAAACTGTGAGTGTACAGGAGAGTAGAACTGGGAGTGTACAGGAGAGTAGAACTGGGAGAGTACAGGAGAGTAGAACTGGGAGTGTACAGGAGAGTAGAACTGGGAGTGTACAGGAGAGTAGAACTGGGAGTGTACAGGAGAGTAGAACTGGGAGAGTACAGGAGAGTAGAACTGGGAGGTACAGGAGAGTAGAACTGGGAGTGTACAGGAGAGTAGAACTGGGAGTGTACAGGAGAGTAGAACTGGGAGTGTACAGGAGAGTAGAACTGGGAGTGTACAGGAGAGTAGAACTGGGAGTGTACAGGAGAGTAGAACTGGGAGTGTACAGGAGAGTAGAACTGGGAGAGTACAGGAGAGTAGAACTGGGAGAGTACAGGAGAGTAGAACTGGGAGTGTACAGGAGAGTAGAACTGGGAGTGTACAGGAGAGTAGAACTGGGAGTGTACAGGAGAGTAGAACTGGGAGTGTACAGGAGAGTAGAACTGGGAGAGTACAGGAGAGTAGAACTGGGAGAGTACAGGAGAGTAGAACTGGGAGTGTACAGGAGAGTAGAACTGGGAGAGTACAGGAGAGTAGAACTGGGAGAGTACAGGAGAGTAGAACTGGGAGAGTAGAACTGGGAGAGTACAGGAGAGTAGAACTGTGAGAGAACAGGAGAGTACAACTATGAGAGTACAACTATGAGCGTATAGGAGAGTACAACTATGAGAGTACATGAGAGTAAACTATGAGATACAGCTGTGAGAGTACAGGAGTACAAATGTGATAGTATAATAGAGTACAATTATGAGAGTATAGTAGAGTACAACTATGATAATAATAACATAATAATATATTTACTACAAGTACATGTACAAGGTATACAGGCCTAGCTGACGTCAATGACATACTACTATATAGAAAGCCCCTTGTTATGCAGAGCATTTCGGACAAATTAGGTCCTTGTCCCAGGATGCGACCCACACTAATCGACTAACACCCAGGTACCCATTTTACTGATGGGTGAACATAGACAACCGGTGTAAAGAAAACGTCCAATGTTTCCACCCGCTTGGAATCGAACGCAGACCCTCGCAGTGTGAAGCGAGAGTAAACTATGAGAGTATAGCTGTGAGAGTACAGGAGTACAACTGTGAGAGTACAGGAGTACAACTGTGAGAGTACAGGAGTACAACTGTGAGAGTACAACTGTGAGGACTGTGATACAGGGATCAACAGCAATTACCCACCTAAAGCCAATAATAACCCAACAAAAAGCCGCAGTAAGAATTATCACGCAATCCAGCGCTAGGCAGCACCCCCCACTCTTCAAAGACCTAAACCTACCACTGTTCAGAACATCCATACTTACTACTCTGCTTGTGGGGAATTGTGGGAGATAAGTCTATCTGGGACACCACCACTAGCAATAAACAAACTCCCAGGGAGATGACCGACTCGTATAATTTTACCGCAGTCATTCCCTTTAAGGTATGTGAGAACTTTACCCGCTCCTGGCCGCACCCAAGGGGTACCTTCAATATTCTCGTTAACCCACTGAACTCTGGACCAGTATAAATAAATCTGAGATCATTTATTAGAATTAGGATATATTAAATTTAAGTGGACTGTATAGGTTATTAAACAACTGATCAAACAGGAGGAGAGGTAGAGAACACACAGTTAAGTTAACATGACCATCACTCACCTAATTAACAGCATCATAGCGGTGCATAGTAGATCGTAGACCTAGCTAAAGTACATCTACTGTGCGTAACAATATCATTGGCCAATAACAAAGTTGCAAGCAGATTACTTAGCTTTAGATGAGGGAGTCGTTCCGTTGTTGATGTCCTCCTGCGATCTGATTCGATCGCGATGGTAATAGTTGTCTTGTCGAGTCAAGGAAGGTTAATTTCCGTGCACTCTTATACGCCCACGAGACCGGGCGTTAGTTTACATGTGGTTGGTCGGGGTAGCGAATCAGATCCTCTCACTAATCCGACCTTTTGTACTGTTTATACGTATAACTTTACATATTACGTATATCCTGGCTTAATGCCCCACTAGTTTATACACATTCACAGTCTCGATACTTGGATTTCGAGTAGATAACTTACGATATGTTAGTTCATTTCATCCACCTCCAACATGGCGGTCGGGGTATGGCGACCCAAGCTAGACCCGCCAGTACAATCAACCCTGATTATTTACAACTCGGTTTCACCATATTCACCATTTCCCAAAGTTCATCGAATATATTTCAGTCTCTTCTAAGACGAAAGCTCCCCAGCATCAGGGGTTACGACTTTATCCTGCCGTATGGTCATTTCACTCAGTTCAAATAGGCCTATGACCGCATCACTCGCCGGCGGCACACCTTATTTCACAATTATTGTCCTATTACTGGACCTCCTGGACCGATTGTCCCACTTTATATTCGCCGCGTCACTGGATATTCCTCCACATTACGAAAGGAGGTAATTAAACCGATTGGCGGACGGAGTCTCTCGAAGGCATCTCCACCTGACCGGTGTAGGCTCCTATTCCTCTGCCCATTCCCACCCCCTTCCCTGCCCACTTGACGAGGCATCTCCGCATGCGTGTTAATTCGTTGGTTCTTTTCAGTTAATGTTAAGCCAACAGCAAACATTAATGATATCTACTCATATTGGAAAGTTTATCAATTACAACTTTCGGAAAATACCAA
>WNWK01017633.1:0-2500 GCA_009830355.1 Cherax destructor
GTAGTGGGTCTCGTGGTTATCGTAGTAGTGGGTCTCGTGGTTC
The DNA here is from genome assembly GCA_009830355.1 of Cherax destructor. NCBI lineage: Eukaryota > Metazoa > Arthropoda > Malacostraca > Decapoda > Parastacidae > Cherax > Cherax destructor. Next base: position 44 of record WNWK01017633.1, read on the forward strand.
TCGTAGTATTGAGTCTCGTGGTTCTCGTGGTAGTTTGTCTCGTGGTTCTCGTAGTAGTGGGTCTCATAGTTCTCGTAGTAGTGGGTCTCGTGGTTCTCCTAGTAGTGGGTCTCGTGGTTCTCGTACTAGTGGGTCTCGTGGTTCTCGTACTAGTGGGTCTCGTGGTTCTCGTACTAGTGGGTCTCGTGGTTCTCGTAGTAGTGGGTCTCGGGGTTCTCATAGTAGTGGGTCTCGTGGTTCTCGTAGTAGTGGGTCTCGTGGTTCTCGTAGTAGTGGGTCTCGTGGTTCTCGTAGTAGTGGGTCTCGTTGTTCTCGTACTAGTGGGTCTCGTGGTTCTCGTAGTAGTGGGTCTCGTGGTTCTCGTAGTAGTGGGTCTCGTGGTTCTCGTAGTAGTGGGTCTCGTGGTTCTCGTAATAGTCGGTCTCGTGGTTCTCGTGGTAGTTTGTCTCGTGGTTCTCGTAGTAGTGGGTCTCGTGGTTCTCGTAGTAGTGGGTCTCGTGGTTCTCGTACTAGTGGGTCTCGTGGTTCTCGTAGTAGTGGGTCTCGTGGTTCTCGTAGTAGTGGGTCTCGTGGTTCTCGTAGTAGTGGGTCTCGTGGTTCTCGTAATAGTCGGTCTCGTGGTTCTCGTGGTAGTTTGTCTCGTGGTTCTCGTAGTAGTGGTTCTCGTAGTAGTGGGTCTCGTGGTTCTCGTAGTAGTGGGTCTCGTGGTTCTGGATGTGTTTATCCTGAGTCTGATATATAGTCAGTACAACATGATCTGTTTAAAACAAAATTCAAATCATTGCGACAATATTGTCACAAAGCACAAGACTAAATTTATTTTCCCTATGACAAGAAGACCAGAGGAGGCGACGATTGTATTGTGAACTGCGGGGAATTTGTGAGACAATCTAAACGTGAGGTGAGAGTGAGAGAGAGAGAGAGAGAGAGAGAGAGAGAGGAGAGAGAGAGAAATTATTTATCCCACATAATGGAAAGAGGGTAGGATGCAGGGAGAGATGGAAGGGGAGAATAGGAAAAAAAACGAAATTGGATGACGAACAAAGAGAACAAGTGACTGAAAAACGAGAGAAATTGTCTTAATGGAATTAAGATTTAATTGGAACTAAAAAAAAACTGTTTTCAGCATCAGACCGCCATTTGTGAAGAATAATTTAGATATATAAATCGAAATTCCTCGTTGTTTTACGAGTAAAATAAATTTCAGCCTCAGCTTCATAAGAGGATTTTATCTTACCTCAGCGCAGCTCAGCGGAGGAAGAACCTCTGAAGGAATTATGTATTTCACAGGGAAGAATATATCCACGTATTTCACAGGGTAAATAATATATTCACGAACGTCGTAAGGTAAAGAATACATTCACTTGTACTATGAGGTAAAGTCAAGTTAATTATAGGGATTTAAAAGAACACATTCAGCTACAGCTACATTGTAGCTACAGTACAGCCGTGCTCCGCCGTGCTCCGCCGTGCTCCGGCGTGCTCCGGCGTGCTCCGCCGTGCTCCGCCGTGCTCCGCCGTGCTCCGGCGTGCTCCGCCGTGCTCCGGCGTGCTCCGGCGTGCTCCGCCGTGCACGCGGTTTTTTCACGTGCTAGAAAGTTTAAGCTGTGCCAGTGAACTTATAAAGTACTTCCCTCCAACGCTTGGAACTAATCTAGCAAATAATAGAACACACTGAGCCAAAAAAGGATAAAATGTGTACAATGACATAGCAGAGCCGTACTCCCAGAGGAGACCATAGGCCTAGGGTGCCGTGTCATACATAGTGCAATAGTGTATATCACAGTGGTACCGTAGTATATAGATAAGATACCATAATAAATGTTATGGTGAAAACTTAAGACAGAAATGTTAAGCCTAATAAATAGGTAGGATCCAGGAGTCGCAAGGATTCTACCAGTCGGGTCAGCCCGTATTAATAATCGTCCTAAACCTGCTAGTGTACCTGACCTATAGTCTAGTGATACCTCTGAGGAAAATAAATTATATTGAAATACGACAAGGTCGTCAATGTTGAGAAAATACGAAAAATGTACAGTTTTGTAGTAATACGATAAACAGTGTAGAGTTGTAGTGAAGCAGCAACACTACAACATAACACCATTTACAATCCAGATACTATTTCACAGTGTTGCCATAGCTAATAACAGTATATATATATATATATATATATATATATATATATATATATATATATATATATATATATATATATATATATATATATATATATATATATATATATATATATATATGTGCCGATTAGGTAAAACTGGTCAATTAGCAAGAACTCATCTAAAATTAAGTCCTTTCTAAAATTTTCTCTTATACGTTTAAAGATATATTTTTTCATTTATATTAATGTAAGAATTTATAATTTTGTACCAAGAGAAACTTTGAAAACCTACCTAACCTTATTACAACAAGCGCAACTTAATTTAGCCTAACCCAACTAAA
>WNWK01017633.1:5000-7500 GCA_009830355.1 Cherax destructor
TAAAGGGGCAGAATACACCTCACAGTCAAATCACACTAACAAAGACTACACTCACAGTAGCGTAACAACGCACGACTCTGTGAAGAGGAACATAAGAAAGGACCTGAAACTCTTCCCAAGAATTAAGATTAGTCCAATTTATCATTAAATTCTTCCCAAATTTTATTAATTATAAATGAATCCAATTTATATAAACCAAAAGAAATATTCATATTATTTTCAAAACTGCTTTTAATGAAACATGATTCTATTATATTCCTCTCAATCATGGACTTGCTTGATACAACCTTCTCAGCATTTTGAAAATCAATTGGATGGTTAAAGTCTTCACATGAATAAATAGAGCATTAGAATCTTGTCCAGTTCTAATGCTATATTTATGTTGTTTTAATCTTAGTTCAAGACTTTTACCAGTTTGACCATAATAAACTTTATCTCAAATTTTACAGGGAATCTTATAGACACATCCGTCAGCATTTTGGGGGAATTTTTTTTCAAAAGTCTTTTTACTGTATCAAGATTTTTAAATACAACTTTGATATTAAAATTCTTAAGAAAGGAAGGCATATCATGTTTCCTTTTATAGTTCCTTGATAATGTGAGTAGTCACGAAAGCGCTTGGAATTTCTCTATTTTTTCAAAGTGGTTGTCTTGCATATTTTGATATCACCTGTTTACTGTGATCTTTTGCATATATATATATAATATATATATATATATATATATATATATATATATATATATATATATATATATATATATATATATATATATATATATATATATATATATATATGCAAGACAAGTCACGGGGCTGGAAATCTTTAACTCAAGTACTTTCACACTTCTCAGTGCGTCATCAGGAGCTGTGCAATGTTGGAAAGGCAACAACTGGAGACTGGCTGGCTGGCTCCACACTACCACTCTCTCAAAACTTACCCTACTTCTCCTGTTGTTGCCTTTGCAACATTGCACAGCTCCTGATGATGCACTGAGAAGTGTGAAAGTACTTGAGCTAAAGATTTCCACCCCCGTGGCTTGTTTTGCATTGTTAAGATCGCCTGTCTGCGATTGTTTTGCTATTATATATATATATATATATATATATATATATATATATATATATATATATATATATATATATATATATATATATATATATATATATATATTATATATATATATATATATATATATATATGTCGTACCGATTAGGTAAAACTTGCGATTTTGGCTTAAATAGCAACGCTCATCTTGCCATATAAGACAAGCGAAAATTTGAGTATGCAATATTTTCGCAAAAATCATTCTGAACCTAATGAAAAAATATATTTCATTGTGTTGGTTTATTATTAAATTATTGTTAACGTATCTAAAATATATTTAGTTGGGTTAGGCTAAATTAAATTGCGCTTGTTGTAATAAGGTTAGGTAGGTTTTCAAAGTTTCTCTTGGTACAAAATTATAAATTCTTACATTAACATAAATGAAAACAATATATCTTTAAACGTATAAGAGAAAATTTTAGAAAGGACCTAATTTTAGATGAGTTCTTGCTAATTGATCAGTTTTACCTAATCGGCACGACTATATATATATATATATATATATATATATATATATATATATATATATATATATATATATATATATATATACAGTGGACCCTCGGTTAACGAATACCCCGGAAATCGTGCAATTATGTAAGTATAATTTTGTAAGTTCTTGTGGAAGTGTATTTTTGGGGGTCTGAAATAGACTAACCTACGTGAAATTTTTCCTTAAGGGAGTAAATTCGTTCGGTAATGGCACTTGAGCAGACTTCAGGAGTGAAGTTTTTACGAAACTCGGGGTCCACTGTATATATATATATGTCATGCCGATTAGGTAAAACTGGTCAATTAGCAAGAACTCATCTAAATTAAAGTCCTTTCTAAAATTTTTCTTATACGTTTAAAGATATATTTTTTCATTTATGTTAATGTAAGAATTTATAATTTGTACCAAGAGAAACTTTGAAAACCTACCTAACTTATTACAACAAGCACAATTTAATTTAGCCTAACCCAACTAAATATATTTTAGATACGTTAACATTAATTTTATAATAAACAAACACAATGAAATATATTTCCTTCGTTATGTTCAGAATGATTTTTGCGAAATTTGCATACACAAATTTTCACTTGTCTTATATGGCAAGGTGAGCGTTGCTATTTAAGCCAAAAAGCAAGTGTTACCTAATCGGCACGACATATACATGTATATATATATATATATGTCGTGCCGATTAGATAAAACTTGCGATTTTGGCTTAAATAGCAACGCTCACTTGCCATATAAGACAAGTGAAAATTTGTGTATGCAATAATTTCGCCAAAATCATTCTGAACATAACGAAAAAATAAATTTAATTGTGTTTGTTTATTATTAAATTAATGTTAACGTATCTAAAATATATTTAGTTGGGTTAGGCTAAATTAAATTGCGCTTGTTGTAA
>WNWK01017633.1:12500-41935 GCA_009830355.1 Cherax destructor
ACAGAAATCTTACACAATCTGAAAACACTTCTGCAGCAGAGGCACAGTCATTGGCCTCCACTCCAGAACAACAGATACCAGAGCCAGAAATTAAAACCCCTAAATTCTATCAATATAACGACATTTGTCTTTGCAAACATACAGGGTCTAAAGCCTTCAACAAACAACAAAATTCCTTACATCAAGGGACTGCTCACGGAGTCAAATGCAATGTTTGCAGCTTTCACAGAGACCCACATAAAGGATCATATTGAAAACGAATATGGATCTCAGGTTCTAACCTATTCAGATGCGACAGACTAAACAGCCAACAAGGAAGATGGGTTGGCTTATACGTCACAGAGTCGCTCATTTGCTCAGAACTACTAAACACCTCAAATGATGTAGTTGAAGTTTTGGCGGTAAAGAATGAAAACCAAAACCTTGTCATTGTGGTTGTATACAAGCCTCCGGATGCAACTTCCCAGAAATTCCAAGAAGAGCTTTTGAAAATTGACCACTGTCTGGAAAAATCTCCCAACTCCTGCCCCAAACATCTTGCTACTAGATTTCAACTTGAGACACCTAAAACGGAGGAGTGTAGCAAATAATATTTTAGCAGAGATCACCCCAGGAGGCAGCTCAGATGAAAATTCACACACACACACGAACTATTAAATCTCTGCACCAAATTCACCTTAAACTAGCAAATATTAGAGCCTACAAGACAAGAAAATACGCTGAACCTCTTCTTCCCTAACAACGACGATGTGATTATAATATAACCGTATCAGATCACAACATAACAGAGGGACAGACATGTATGCACAGGGCTCCTGACCAGGAAAATGTGATCAGTCATGAGGATGTCTTCACAAAATTCAACTTCAATGACAAAAACATACAATCATGTCGAAATGAAACAAGCTGAGAAGATATTCTAAACAACATGGATCTGAACCTTTGCCTAGAAAAAATAAACTGTGGTTCTTGAGATTTGCTGAAGGCACATTCCATTAAGAAAAATAAAGAGAAGATGTAAACTAAAAAGAGAGAGATGCTCCCTATACAGACGAAGGCAAAGAATCACCGAGCTGCTGAGAGGGGCTAATATATCTGAAATACGAAAGCAGGCACTGGTTAATAAAATAACAAATATCGAACTTAAGCTGAAGGAATCTTACAGGAGACAAGAATCGCAAGAAGAACTAAAAGCCATAAAGGAAATTGGAAAAACACAAAATTATTCTTCTCTTATGAAAATTCTAAGGAAAAAACATCCAGTATTGGTCCCCTGCTTAGGCGAGATGGGACATACACAGATGACAGCCAAGAAATGAGTTAGATACTAAAGCCCCAATACGACTCATTGTTCAGCGAGCTGCTACCCAGACTAAGGGTCAACAATGCAAATAAACGAGACCCAAAATTTGGTCATCTAAAAAATCTCTGATATTATTCTAACACCACAAGACTTTGAAAAGGCAATAAATAACATCCCCAGGCCCAGACTCATGGAACTCCGTGTTCATCAAGAACTGCAAGAAGCCCCTGTCATGTGCCTTCAGCATTCTGAGGAGAAGGAGCATGGATACAGGGATCATCCCACACTCAATAAAAACAACAGACACAGCCCCACTCCACAAAGGTGACAGTAAAGCAATTGCAAAGAACTAGAGACCGATTGCACTAACATCCCATATCATAAAAAAATCTTTGAAAGGGTTCTAAGAAACAAGATCGTCAACCACCTTGATACCCATCAGTTACACAACCCAGGGAAACACGGGTTTAGAGCAGGTCGCTCCTGCCTGTCCCAGCTACTGGACCACTATGACAAGTTCCTAGATGCTGTAGATAATAAACAAAATGCAGATGAAGTATACACAGACTTTGCAAAAGACTTCGACAAGTGTGACCATGGTGTAATAGCACACAAAATGCGTGATAACAGGAAAAGTTTGTAGATGGATCTACAACTTCCTGACAAATATAATAAAAAGAGTAATAGTAAACAGAGTAACGTCCGAGGCAGCTACGGTGTAAAGCTCTGTTCCACAAGGCTCAGTACTCTCTCCCATCCTATTCCTCATCCTCATATCTGACATAGACAGCGATGTAAGCCATAGCTCCGTGTCTTCCTTTGCGGATGACACCCGAATTGCCATGGCAGTGACCTCCATCGAAGACACCGCAACAGTTCAAGCGGACAACAACCAAATCTTCAAATGGGCCACTCAAAACAATATGAAGATCAATGAAGATAAATTTCAAGTACTCAGATATGGAATACTTGAGAAAATTAAAACTGTATCAGGATATGCAACAAATTCTAACCATACAATAGAGCGAAAAGTAATGTGAAGGACCTGGGAGTAATAATGTCAGAGGATCTCGCCTTCAAAGACCACAACACTGTATCTACCGCATCTGCTAGGAAAATTATAGAATGGATAATGAGAGCCTTCAAAACTAGGGACGCCAAACCTATGATGATTCTCTTCAAATTGCTTGTTCTCTCTAAGCTGGAATACTGCTGTTCACTAACTGCCCCCTTCAAGGAGGCGAAATTGCTGACCTGGAGAGTGTACAAAGAACTTTCACGGCACACAAAAGTACGATAAGGCACCTTAATTACTGGGAACAGTTGAAGTCCCTTGGTTTGTATTCCCTGGAACGCAGGCGAGAGAGATACATGATAATATACACTTGGAAAATCCTAGAGAGATTAGTACCAAACCTGCACACGAAAATTACTCCCTATGAAAGCAAAAGACTCGACAGGAGATGCAACATTCCCCCAATGAAAAACAGAGGCACCACGAGTACACTGAGAGATAACACAATAAGTGTCTGGGGCCCAAGACTGTTCAACTGCCTCCCAACATACATAAGGGGGATTACCAATAGACCCCTGGCTGTCTTCAAGAAGGCACTGGACAGGCACCTAAAATCAGTACCTGACCAGCCGGGCAGTGGTTCGTACGTCAGTTTGCGTGCGGTTAGCAGTAACAGCCTGTTTGATCAGACCCTGATCCAGCACGAGGTCTGGTCTTAAACCAAGCCATGGGGCGTTGACCCCCGAAACCCTCTCCAGGTATATCATAGATTAAATAATATATTCTAGTATTTCACAGGGTTAAGAATATATTGGCGTATAAAACACTGTAAAAAATACATTCACACATGTCAGAGGATAAATAATGCGTTTATGTATTGCGTAGGGCAATATATATTTTCACGTTTGTCATATATTATTTATATCACTGGTTAATGAATATTGTATATACCTTCTGGTAAAAATATTTTTTGTGTATTTCGGTCATTTTTATATATTCATTTATTTCGCTGGTTAAGAATATATTACGCATTTCAAAAGATGAAGGATATATTCAAGTATTACCTAGATTTAAGAATATGTTTAGTTTCTTAAATTGTTAAGAAAATATTCACGTATTTCCCAGAAGAGTAAGTAATATTTTCACCTTCACCGTGTATATAAGAATGGGGATGGAAATTTTTAGGTTAAGATCTTTCGCACTCTCTGTGTGTCGTCAACAGCTATGCAGTTTTGCAACAGATAGTAGAAGAAATTTCTCTCTGAAGAAGAAGTGTAAAGCGTTGGGCCCTGTCACAGTACACCATTGGATCAGTGGCCCATGATGCATGGGTGGTGCACTTGTGTGCACCACGACAGAGAAAAGAAATTGTTAACGTCTTTTGCTGGCTTTGGATTTAATGAAATTCAGGACAAGATTAAGTAATTATGATCTTCTCAGTGCAAGATAAAGGAACTATTAATTTCGCATGGAATTGAATAAGAAATTAATAATTTTGAATGTAATAATAAAGGAATTATTAATTATGTATAGAATTATAAGGAAATTATTTATAACGTATGGAATAATACAGAAATTATTTATTTCATATGGAATGATAAAGAAATTATTAATTTCCTAATGTAATGACAAATGTATATAATTATAAAGGAATTATCAATTACGAATGTAATAATAAAGGATTATTTTTTTCTGGTCAGGGTGAAGGAAGGACTTAGCTTTTTCAGTGTAGAATAAAGAAAATATTAATTACCGCGTGGAGGTTGAAGAAATGAATACCTTATTCAGTTCTCAGAGTAGGATTCCGTCCTTGGGACACCGACTCCGTGATGAGGGATTGAAGAGTGTGTTGATGTCATGGGCAGCATTGACCAGAGCTTCCCATTCCAGTGTAGTCAACAGTTGGAAGGACAAGCAGCTCCCCGATCACTTTTTCATGCTTGGCAAGCCGTTAAGACCAGAGGTTCAGATCTAATCTACCTGAACCAATCAACTGGTACATATGTTTACCAGATTCAATCAGGGTTTAGGTAAGGAGTTTATTAACATTATTAGTATATCTTAAAGGTAACGCTAAACCCAGAGGAGTCATACAACACACAGGGAATTGGAAGTAATTAGATTTACCACAAAGAAGGGGAGGATAACTTTAATTCTTTGGATTAAGAGCAATTCAGCAGGATCAAGGCACCAAGCACCCCTCTTCGAGGATATCTCTCAATTGCCTCTGGTGTATGGAACCTTCCCTTGCTTTATTTTACTTAGTTCAATTTACAAGCTAATGATTGTTATTTCACTTCAGTTCGTTTACACACAGAAAGTTGTTTTTTCAGTATCAGCTCATTTACAGGATAGAAGCTGTTATTGTACCTCGGCTCGTTAAACAACTCATCCCTATCTTAGGTGCACCACCGTCACAAAGGATGTGATCCACAGCAGTCGACTAACACCCAGGTACTTCTTCATTCCTAGGTAAACAGAGGCAGCAGGTGTAAGAGGTCCAGGGTCTTCCAACTGAGAGGATGCTCGCTACCAACACGCTACACGTCAACTGTATTGACTGCTGAGTACGAGCAATTTTATGCTTCTCTTGGGACCATTTCCACTTCCCATGACATAAAACTTATTGATACAACCCCATGGGAAATTTGGAACAGCACCAATAACAGAATAGAGCCATCTGTATAAGACTGTTTGTTCGACATCATACTACTGGAGAAAACCGTTCTCTCATATGACTTGACCTTTGCCTCTCTTTGACCATGATGTTAGACACTAATATAACGTAATCGTGTTGTTTGTCCACGCGAGTGTAGCCTCTGTCAAGGTTATGTTTGGTGGCTCTTGTGACAATGTTGTTTAGCACTCTTGTATCTATGCCTTCTGTATCAGTGTACTACACTACTGTTTGTGAATGTTCCTGTGGGTGATAGTAGGGTACAGAGTGGGAGTGTGGGGGATGATAGTGTACAGAGTGAGAGTGTGGGGGATGGTAGGGTACAGAGTGAGAGTGTGGGGGATGGTAGGGTACAGAGTGAGAGTGTGGGTGGTGGTAGGGTGCAGAGTGAGTGTGGGTGGTGGTAGGGTACAGAGTGAAAGTGTGGGGGATGGTAGGGTACAGAGTGAGAGTGTAGGTGGTGGTAGGGTACAGAGTGAGAGTGTGGGTGGTGGTAGGGTGCAGAGTGAGTGTGGGTGGTGGTAGGGTACAGAGTGAAAGTGTGGGGGATGGTAGGGTACAGAGTGAGAGTGTGGGGGATGGTAGGGTACAGAGTGGGAGTGTGGGGGATGGTATGGTACAGAGTGAGAGTGTGAGTGGTGGTAGGGTACAGAGTAAGAGTGTGGGGGATGGAAGGGTACAGAGTGAAAGTATGGGAGATGGTAGGGTACAGAGTAAGAGTGTGGGTGATGGTAGGGTACAGAGTGAGAGTGTGGGTGATGGTAGGGTAAAGAGTGAGAGTGTGGGTGGTGGTAGGGTACAGAGTGAGAGTGTGGGGGATGGTAGGGTACAGAGTGGGAGTGTGGGGGATGGTAGGGTACAGAGTGAGAGTGTGAGCGGTGGTAGGGTACAGAGTGAGAGTGTGGGTGGTGGTAGGGTGCAGAGTGAGAGTGTCGGTGGTGGTAGGGTACAGAGTGAGAGTGTGGGTGGTGGTAGGGTACAGAGTGAGAGTGTGGGTGGTGGTAGGGTACAGAGTAAGAGTGTGGGTGATGGTAGGGTACAGAGTGAGAGTGTGAGTGATGAGGGTACAGAGTGAGAGTATGAGTAGTGGTAGGGTACAGAGGAACAGAGTGAGAGTGTTGGTGGTGGTAGGGTACAGAGTGAGAGTGTGGGTGGTGGTAGGGTACAGAGTAAGAGTGTGGGTGATCGTAGGGTACAGAGTGAGAGTGTGAGTGGTAGTAGGGTACAGAGTGAGAGTGTGGGTGGTGGTAGGGTACAAAGTGAGAGTGTGGGTGGTGGTAGGGTAAAGAGTGAGAGTGTGGGTGCTGGTAGGGTAAAGAGTGAGAGTGTGGGTGGTGGTAGGGTACAGAGTAAGAGTGTAGGTGATGGTAGGGTACAGAGTGAGAGTGTGAGTGGTGGTAGGGTAGAGAATAAGAGTGTGGGGGATGGTAGTGTACAGAGCGAGAGTGTGGGGGATGGAAAGGTAGAGAGTGAAAATATGGATGGTAAGGTACTGATCAAGTGTGGGGATGTTGGGTACAGAGTGAAGTGTGGAGGGTGGTAGGGACAGAGTAAAGTAGGATGGTGGGTACAAGTGAAATGTGTGGATGGTGAAGGATACAGAGTAAGAGTGTGGGGATGGTAGGAACAGAGTGAAGTGTGGATAGTAGTGTACAAGTGACAGTTTTGGGGATGGAAAGGGTACAGAGAAGTATTAGGATGGTAGGGTACAAGTGAAGTGTGGAGATGGTAAAAGTACAAGTGAAGTGTGGGGATGGTAGGGTACAAGTAGTAAGGAGATAGGGAGGGTACAGTGAAGTGTAGGGGATGGTAGGTACAGATGAAGTGTGGGGATGGTAGGGTACAGAGTGAGTGTGGGGGATGGTAGGGTACAGAGTGAAAGTGTGGGGGATGGTAGTGTACAGAGTGAGAGTATGGGGGATGGAAGGGTACAGAGTGAGAGTATGGGGGATGGTAGGGTACAGAGTGAGAGTGTGGGGATGGTAAAGGTACAGAGTGAAGTGTAGGGGATGGTAGGGTACAGAGTGAGAGTGGGGGATGTAGGGTACAGAGTAAGTGTAGGGGATGGTAGGGGTACAGAGTGAAGTGTGGGGGATGTAGGGGTACAGAGTGAGTGTGGGGATGGTAGGGTACAAAAGTGAAAGTGTGGGGATGGTAGGGTACAGAGTGGGGTAGGGGATGGTAGGGGACAAAAGTAAGTGTGGGGATGGTAGGGTACAGAGTGAGAGTTTTGGATGGTTGTGGGGATGGAGGGCACATTGAGAGTGTGGGGATGGTATGGTACAGAGTGAGAGTGTGGGGATGGTAGGGTACAAGTGAGAGTGTGGGGGATGGTATGGTACAGAGTGAGAGTGTGGGGATGGTAGGTACAGGAGGAGTGTAGGGGATGGTAAGGTACAGGAGAGTGAGGGATGGTAGGGACACATTGAGGTGTGGGGATGGTATGGTACAGAGTGAGAGTGTGGGGATGGTATGGTACAGTGAGAGTGTGGGATGGTAGGGTACAGAGTAGAGTGTATGGGATGGAAGGATACATTGAGAGTGTGAGGGATGGTAGGTACATTGAGAGTGTAGGATGGTATGGTACAGAGTGAGAGTGTGGGGGATGGTAGGGTACAGAGTGAGAGTGTGGGGATGGAAGGGAACAGAGTGAGAGTGTGGGGGATGGTAGGGTACAGTGAGAGTGTAGGGGATGGTAGGGTACAGAGTGAGAGTGTGGGGATGGTAGGGTACAGAGTGAGAGTGTGGGGGATGGTAGGGTACAGAGTGAGAGTGTGGGGGATGGTAGGGTACAGTGAGAGTGTGAGGGATGGTAGGGTACAGAGGAGAGTGTGGGGATGGAAGGGTACAGAGTGAGAGTGTGGGGGATGGTAGGGTACAGTGAGAGTGTAGGGGATGGAAGGGTACAGAGTGAGAGTGTGGGGATGGAAGGTACAGAGGAGAGTGTGGGGGATGGTATGGTACAGAGTGAGAGTGTGGGAGTTGGTAGGTTACAGAGTGAGAGTGTGGGAGATGGTAGGGTACAGAGTTAGAGTGTGGGGGATGGTAGGGTACAGAGTGAGAGTGTGGGGATGGTAGGTACAGTGAGAGTGTGGAGATGGAGGGCACAGAGTAAGAATGTGGGGATGGTAGGGTACAGAGTGAGAGTGTGGGATGGAAGGTACAGAGTGAGAGTGTGGAGGGATGGAAGAGTGACAGAGTGAGTTGGGGATGGTAGGTTACAGAGTGAGAGTGTGGGGGATGGTAGGGTACAGAGTGAGAGTGTGGGGGATGGTAGGGTACAGAGTGAGAGTGTGGGGGATGGTAGGGTACAGAGTAAGAGTGTGGGGGATGGTAGGGTACAGAGTGAGAGTGTGGGGATGGAAGGGTACAGAGTGAGTGTGGGGGATGGAAGGTACAGAGTGAGTTGTGGGGATGGTAGGATACAGAGTGAGAGTGTGGGGATGGTAGGGTACAGGTGAGAGTGTGGGGATGGTAGGGATACAGAGGAGAGTGTGGGGATGGTAGGTACAGAGTGAGAGTGTGGGGATGGTAGGGTACAAGTGAGAGGTGTGGGGATGGTAGGGTACAGAGTGAGAGTGGGGGATGGTAGGTACAGAGTGAGAGTGTGGTAAATGGTAGGATCAGAGTGAGAGTGTGGGGATGGTAGGGTACGAGTGAGAGTGTGGGGATGGTAGTATACAGAGTGAGAGTGTGGGGGATGGTAGGGTACAGTGAGAGTGTAGGGGATGGTAGGGACAAGTGAGAGTGTATGGATGGTAAGGTACAGAGTGAGTGTGGGGATTGGTAGGGTACAGAGGAGAGTGTGGGGATGGTAGGGTACAGAGTGAGAGTGTGGGGATGGAAGGTACAGAGTGAGAGTGTGGGATGGTAGGCAGAGTGAGAGGTGGGGGATGGTAGGCTACGAGGAGTGTGGGGGATGGTAGGGTACAGAGTGAGAGTGTAAGGTGGTAGGGTACAGAGTGAGATGTGTGGGGATTAGTAAGGTACAGAGTGAAAGTGTTTGAGATGGTAGGGTACAGGAGTGAGGAGTGGGGGATGGTAGGGTACAGAGTGAGAGTTTGGGGATGGTAGGGTACAGAGTGAGAGTGTGGGGGATGGTAGGGTACAGAGTGAGAGAGTGGAGGATGGTAGGGTACAGAGTGAGAGTGTGGGGATAGGGTACAGAGTGAGAGTGTGGGGATGGGGTTGTGGTGTATTAGGAATATATTGTGTTTAGGAACAATTTGAAAACTTGTGGATGTATGTAGGATGAAAATGCCCAATGGGTCACAGGTAAGGGGGAGGAGGTAATAAAGGGGAGATGGAAGTGGGGGTGGAAGGAGGTAATAAAGGGAAGATGGAAGTGGGGGGGGTTGAATGGAGAATAAGAATGATGTGGTATGTAAGCATGATGGAATCACGGACAAGAGTAGGGTACTTGACTATGGATATGTAGAGCTGGGAGTTTGGTCAGCGGGGGCACGAGGCGTATTATTGAGGGGTCTTACAGAAGAACTGGAAATGAATTGGGGGTTGGGAGGATGGTGGGGGTGTGGGTGTTGAGGGAATTTGTATAGGTGAAGAAGCTGGAGAATGTGGGGGAATAAAAGAGGAAGGGAACGAGGAATGGTTGGCGGAGAATGCAGGGAAGGAAATATAAATAATAGAATAAGACTACGAAGGAGGGCAAGAAAGGTCATTACTAATACTTTCTCATCATTTTACTCATTACATTTACTTACGAATTACTGAATATCAATGTCTCACAGTTCCTTATTTACATACAATTATTTCATTTTGATTTTAGATTAAGTTACGTTAGTTTACACGAACCTAAGTTTATGTGTATTAATCCCATTTAAAAAGAACTATGCTGGTGTATCAGTGATGTCAGATCTGCAAGATTTTCACGAGTGTTATGAAGACAGGTTGAAGTGTTGTCTTCCAGGGAAGATGAGTTTCTCTGTTCCACCTCCTCGGCCTCCTCTCCATCTTTCTCACTTCCTATCTCTCGTAGAGTGACGATGTAAACTGTAGATTCATCTACGATTAAGAATAAGTTCCAGCTCATAATAAAAGTTATACTATTACAGGCCAATTTTTTTTTTCCGAAAACGGGAGAAAATATATCTTTAAAAAAATGGTCTAATCTTTAATTTTGAATGTAGCTGCGGCCAGTTTCTGCCCTTAATGATGAAACTTTCTCTCGATATTAAAAGTTTGCATTGATAAAAGATTTTTATCGGAAGAAGATAAATTTACTCAGAAGGACAGACAGACTAATGAACATCAAACAAATGGTTCCATTAACTTTAAATTAGATTTCTAAGGAAAACTAATTAAATTTAATCTTTTAAAGAAGCAATTTTCAGTTAATTACAGTGGAAAATACTAAAGTAATTCTTAAGAGATCAGAAGAGCCGGGGACTGAGAGATAGCAAGATGTGTATGCAAATTAAACCAGATGATCCACCATTGCAGGATGATCCACCATGGCAGGGTGTCTCACCGTGGCAGGGTGACCCACCAAGGCAGGGTGGCCCACCAAGGCAGGGTGACCCACCACTGCAGGGTGAACCACCATGGCAGGGTGACCCACCAAGGCAGGGGGTACTAACATAACAGGGAGTCTCACCATGGCCGAGTGGCACACCATGACCGGGTGACCACCAAGGCAGGGTGGCCCACAATGGCTGGGTGACCCACCAAGGTACAGTCACCCACCAAGGCAGGGTGGCCCACCAAGGAAGGGTGACCTACCAATGCAGGGTAACCCACCAAAGCAGGGTGATCCACCAAGGTACGCTGGCCCACCATGGCATTGTGGCCTAACATGGCAGGGTGATCCATCAAGACAGGGTGTCCCACCAAGGCAGAATGGCCTACAGGGTGTCACGACCACGACTGGGTGATCCATCATGGCATGGTGACCCACAAAGGCAATGTGTCCAACCAAGGCAGGGTGACCCACTAAGGCAGGGTGTCTCGACCACGGCTGGGTGATCCACAATGGCAGGGTGGCCCACCAAGGCAGGATTACCCACCAAGGCAAGGTGTCCCACCATGACATGGTGACCCAACATGGCAGGGTGGCCCACATTGCAGGGTGGGCCACCAAGGCAGGGTGACCCACCAATGCAGGAGTCCCAACATGGCAAAGACCCACCAAGGCCGGGTAGCTCAGCAAGTTATGGTGTCCCACAATGGCAGGGAGTCCCACCATTACAGGGTGGCCCACCATGGCAGGGTGGCCTACCTTACCAGAGAGACCCACCAAGGCAGGGTGGCCCACTAAGGCAGGTTGGCCCACCATGGCAGGTTGACCCACCATGGAAGGGTGTCCCACCATGGCAGGGTGGCCCACCATGACAGTGTCCCGTCATGGCAGGATGGCACACCATGGCAGAGTGTCCCACCATGGCAGGGTGGCTCATCATACCAGAGAAACCCACCAAGGCAAGGCGGCCCACTAAGGCAGGTGGCCATCATGGCAGGTTGACCCACCATGGAAGAGTATCCCTTCATGGCAGGGTGGGCCACCAAGGGAGGGTGACCCACAAAGGCAAAATGGCCTACCATGGCAGGGTGATCCACCAAGGCAGGGTGTGCCGACCACGGCTGGGTGATCCATCATGACAGGGTGACCCACTAGGGCAGAGTGGCCCACCATGGATAAGTGACCCACCAAGGGAAAGTGGCCCACCAAGGCAGGGTGACCCACCAAGGCAGGGTGACCCACCATGGCAGAGTGAAACACCAAGGCAGAGTGTCCACTAAAGCAGGCTGACACACCATGGCAGGGTGACCCATTATGGCAAAGTAGCCCTCCATGGCAGGGTGGGCCACCAAGGCAGGGTGACCTACAAAGGCAGGGTGACACACCATGGCAGGGTGACCTTCCGAGGCAGCGTTATCCACAAAGGCAGGGTGACCCACCAAGGTAGGGTGACCCACCAAGCCAGGGTGACCCAATATGGCAGGGTGACCCACCATGGCAGGGTGGCCCACCAAAGCAGGGTGGCCCACCAAGGCAGCGTGGCCCACCAATATTAAATTCAGCGAAGATGTTAGCAACAGCAGAAATTTCAGCAGACTGAGTAGCGGGAACAACATCAGCAGACTCAGTAGCGGGAACAACATCAGCAGACTCAGTAGCGGGAACAACATCAGCAGACTGAGTAGTAGGAACAACATCAGCAGACTCAGTAGCGGGAACAACATCAGCAGACTCAGTAGCGGGAACAACATCAGCAGACTCAGTAGCGGGAACAACATCAGCAGACTCAGTAGCGGGAACAACAACAGCAGACTCAGTAGCGGGAACAACATCAGCAGACTCAGTAGTGGGAACAACATCAGCAGACTCAGTAGCGGGAACAACATCAGCAGACTCAGTAGAGGGAACAACATCAGCAGACTGAGTAGCGGGAACAACATCAGCAGACTCAGTAGCGGGAACAACACAGCAGACTCAGTAGGGAACAACATCAGCAGACTCAGTAGTGGGAACAACATCAGCAGACTCAGTAGCGGAACAACATCAGCAGACTCAGTAGCGGAACAACATCAGCAGACTGAGTAGAGGAACAACATCAGCAGACTCAGTAGCGGAACAACATCAGCAGACTCAGTAGGGGAACAACAACAGCAGACTCAGTAGGGGAACAACATCAGCAGACTCAGTAGGGAACAACATCAGCAGACTGAGTAGGGGAACAACATCAGCAGACTCAGTAGCGGGAAAACATCAGCAGACTCAGTAGCGGAACAACATCAGCAGACTCAGTAGCGGGAACAACATCAGCAGACTGAGTAGCGCTAACAACAACAGCAGACTGAGTAGCGGGAACAACAACTGCAGACTCAGTAGCGGGAACAACATCAGCAGACTGAGTAGCGGGAACAACATCAGCAGACTGAGTAGCGGGAACAACATCAGCAGACTGAGTAGCGGGAACAACATCAGCAGACTCAGTAGCGGGAACAACATCAGCAGACTGAGTAGTGGGAACAACATCAGCAGACTCAGTAGCGGGAACAACATCAGCAGACTCAGTAGCGGGAACAACATCAGCAGACTCAGTAGCGGGAACAACATCAGCAGACTCAGTAGCGGGAACAACATCAGCAGACTCAGTAGCGGGAACAACATCAGCAGACTCAGTAGCGGGAACAACATCAGCAGACTCAGTAGCGGGAACAACATCAGCAGACTCAGTAGCGGGAACAACAACAGCAGCACAAGGAACGGAAACCAGCAATAACAGCAACTGACGTAGTAGGAAGAACAGCAACAGCAGCAGGTAAACCAGCAAAAACAGACTCATCAGGAACAACAGGAAGAACATCAGCAGAAGCAACAGCAGACATCATCAGCAGCAGTTGCAATAGCAGAAGCAGCAGCTGCAATAACAGCAGAGGTAGCAAGAGCAACAGCAGCAGGAACAGCAATAGCAGCAGCATCAACACCAGCAGCAGTAACAAGGTTCATCATTCACGAGAGCAAATCAAGCGACTTGTTTACTAAGATTGTGTCGGTATACTGACCAACTAAACACCACTGGTACTGGTGTGATGACCAGCAAACACCACTGGTACTGGTGTGATGACCAGCAAACACCACTGGTACTGGTGTGATGACCAGAAAACACCACTGGTACTGGTGTGATGACCAACTAAACACCACTGGTACTGGTGTGATGATCAGCAAACACCACTGGTACAGGTGTGATGACCAGCAAACACCACTGGTACTGGTGTGATGACCAACTAAACACCACTGGTACTGGTGTGATGACCAGCAAACACCACTGGTACAGGTGTGATGACCAGCAAACACCACTGGTACTGGTGTGATGACCAGCAAACACCACTGGTACTGGTGTGATGACCAGCAAACACCACTGGTACAGGTGTGATGACCAGCAAACACCACTGGTACAGGTGTGATGACCAGCAACCACCACTGGTACTGGTGTGATGACCAGCAAACACCACTGGTACTGGTGTGATGACCAGCAAACACCACTGGTACAGGTGTGATGACCAGCAAACACCACTGGTACAGGTGTGATGACCAGCAAACACCACTGGTACTGGTGTGATGACCAGCAAACACCACTGGTACTGGTGTGATGACCAGCAAACACCACTGGTACAGGTGTGATGACCAGCAAACACCACTGGTACTGGTCTGATGACCAGCAAACACCACTGGTACTGGTGTGATGACCAGAAACACCACTGGTACTGGTGTGATGATCAGCAAACACCACTGGTACTGGTGTGATGATCAGCAAACACCACTGGTACTGATGTGATGACCAGCAAACACCACTGGTACTGGTGTGATGATCAGCAAACACCACTGGTACTGGTGTGATGACCAGCAAACACCACTGGTACTAATGTGATGACCAGCAAACACCACTGGCACTGGTGTGATGACCAGCAAACACCACTGGTACTGGTGTGATGACCAGCAAACACCACTGGTACTGGTGTGAAGACCAGCAAACACCACTGGTACTGGTGTCATAATAAGAAAACACCACTGGTACTGGTGTGATGACCAGCAAACACCACTGGTACTGATGTGATGACCAGCAAACACCACTGGTACAGGTGTTATGACCAGCAAACACCACTGGTACTGGTGTGATGATCAGCAAACACCACTGGTACTGGTGTGATGATCAGCAAACACCACTGGTACTGGTGCGATGATCAGCAAACACCACTGGTATTGGTGTGATGACCAGCAAACAACACTGGTACTGTTGTGATGACCAGCAAACACCACTGGTACTGGTGTGATGACCAGCAAACACCACTGGTACAGGTGTGATGACCAGCAAACACCACTGGTACTGGTGTGATGATCAGAAAACACCACTGGTACTGGTGTGATGATCAGCAAACACCACTGGTACTGGTGCGATGATCAGCAAACACCACTGGTACTGGTGTGATGACCAGCAAACAACACTGGTACTGGTGTGATGACCAGCAAACACCACTGGTACTGGTGTGATGACCAGCAAACACCACTGGTACTGGTGTGATGACCAGCAAACACCACTGGTACTGGTGTGATGATCAGCAAACACCACTGGTACTGGTGTGATGATCAGTAAACATCACTGGTACTGGTGTGATGATCAGCAAACACCACTGGTACTGGTGTGATGACCAGCAAACACCACTGGTACTGGTGTGATGACCAGCAAACACCACTGGTACTGGTTTGATGATCAGCAAACACACTGGTACTGGTGTGATGACCAGCAAACACCACTGGTACTGGTGTGATGACCAGCAAACACTGGCGCTGGTGTGATGACCAGCAAACACCACTGGTACTGTGTGATGACCAGCAAACACAACTGGCGCTGGTGTGATGACCAGCAAACACCACTGGTACTGGTGTGATGACCAGCAAACACCACTGGCGCTGGTGTGATTGCCAACGGAACACTGCTACTATCTACGGCATCAGAATGAGTACGTTTTCATCACTGAATACAGATTCATCTTGATAACATATCAAGTATTCATATTCATGACGAGGTTTCATCTGTGCCACTCAAATGACTAGATAGTTAAACGTTGTGGGACGTTTCTTTTGTTTTTTCAAGTATTTCGTAGTTAAACGTGGAGGGAGGTTTACAAAGAGTTTTACATGTATTGTGCGATTAAATGTTGATTAAATGTTGTTCATTATAATAATGATAACGTCATTGTTGGTTGACCATAACGTTGTTAGATCAGGGAAGCAGACTTCATAGTCCAGTGTTATACAAACAGATCTAAGTGATGAGTGTGCTAATTGAGCAGAGATGAACTGTGTCTAGCACAGCGTGGCACTGTGTCTAGCACAGCGTGGCACTGTGTCTAGCACAGAGTTGAACTGTGTCTAGCACAGCGTGGCACTGGGTCTAGCACAGCCTGGCACTGTATCTATCACAGAGTTGTAATGTGTCTAGCACAGCGTGGCACTGTGTCTAGCACAGTGTGGCACTGTGTCAAGCACAGCGTGGCACTGTCTAGCGCAGCGTGGCACTGAGTCTAGCACAGAGTTGCACTGTGTCTAGCACAGAGTTGCACTGTGTCTATCACAGCTTGGCACTGTCTAGCACAGCGTGGCACTGAGTCTAGCACAGCGTGGCACTGAGTCTAACACAGAAAGGCGATGTGTCTAGCACAGCGTGGCACTGTGTCTAGCACAGCGCGGCACTGAGCCTAGCACAGAGTTGCACTGTGTCTAGCACAGCGTGGCACTGTGTCTAGCACAGCATGGTAGTGTCTAGCACAGCGAGGCACTGTGTCTAGCACAGTTGCACTGTCTAGCATAAAGTTGCACTGTGTCTAGCATAAAGTTGCACTGTGTCTAGCACACAGTGGCACTGTGTCTAGCACAGCGTGGCACTGTGTCTAGCATAGCGTGACACTGAGTCTAGCACAGTTGCACTGTATCTAGCACAGAGTTGCACTGAGTCTAGCACAGAGTTGCACTGTATCTAGGACAGAGTTGCACCGTGTGTAGCACAGAGTTGCACTGTGTTTAGCACAGCGTGGCACTGAGTCTAGCACAGAGTTGCACTGTATCTAACACAGAGTTGCACTGATCTAGCACAGAGGTGCACTGTGTGTAGCACAGAGTTGCACTGTGTCTACCACAGCGTGGCACTGTGTCTAGCACAGCGTGGTACTGTGTCTAGCAAATAGATACTCTGTGTCTAGCACAGAGTTACACTGTGTATAGCACAGCATGGCACTGAGTCTAGCACAGAGTTCTACTGTGTCTAGCACAGAGTTGCACTGTATCTATCTCAGAGTTGCACTGTGTCTTGCACAGATTTGCAGTGTCTAGCACAAAGCTGCACTGTGAGTAGCACAGAGTTCCACTATGTCTAGCACAGCGTGGCACTGGGTCTAGCACAGAGTTGCACTGTGTCTAGCACAGCGTGGCACTGTGTCTAGCACAGCGGGGCACTGTGTCTAGCACAGAGTTGCACTGTCTCTAGCACTGCGTGGCACTGTCTAGCACAGAGTTGCACTGTGTCTAACACAGCATGGCACTGTGTCTAACACAGCATGGCACTGTGTCTAACACAGCATGGCACTGTGTCTAACACAGCATGGCACTGTGTCTAACACAGCATGGCACTGTGTCTAACACAGCATGTCACTGTGTCTAACACAGCATGTCACTGTGTCTAACACAGCATGGCACTGTGTCTAACACAGCATGGCACTGCGTCTAACGCAGCATGGCACTGTATCTAACACAGCATGGCACTGTGTCTAACACAGCATGGCACTGTGTCTAACACAGCATGTCACTGTGTCTAACACAGCATGTCACTGTGTCTAACACATCATGGCACTGTGTCTAACACAGCATGGCACTCTTCAACGCAGCATGGCACTGCGTCTAACACAGCATGGCACTGTGTATAACACAGCATGGCACTGTGTCTAACACAGCATGGCACTGTGTCTAACACAGCATGGCACTGTGTCTAGCACAGCGTAGCACTGTGTCCAGCACAGTGTGGCACTGCGTCTAACAAAGAGAGTCACTGTGTCAGGAAGCAACGAACATAAATATCTGGGGGAAGGTTGATCTTTTGTGATAAAGAGTAAGCTCTTCAAAAACTCTTTTAATAGAAAAGAACACAGGAAAAAACATTTTTGGGAAATATTGCTGACGAGACAGTGAGTAAGAACTTTTATATATCCATGATATACTGTATATCCTTAACACAGTTGCTCTAACACTAACATACACAATATATGTTAGTATCTAGCAAGAAACTGAACCAGACTTTCTTTGGTTAAAATTATTCTGCCGAATGAGATGTAATACAATAGAATTTGCTGCTGAAATGACAGAAAACGGTTAGTGAAGATTATAATTTGTTATATATAATCTGATATATATATATATATATATATATATATATATATATATATATATATATATATATATATATATATAATATGGGGTCCACCTCTGGTACAAATTGTGGGACCCATAGCCTCGGAGAAGTGAATAAAAGGCTTCAAGGAAGAAAATTTGGATTTCTTCCTGATGCCATTAGAATATTCCACTTCCCTACTACCCTATATATATATATATATATATATATATATATATATATATATATATATATATATATATATATATATTATTTTTTTATTAACACATCGGCCGATTCCCACCAAGGCAGGGTGGCCCGAAAAAGAAAAACTTTCATCATCATTCACTCCATCACTGTCTTGCCAGAGGGGTGCTTTACACTACAGTTATAAAACTGCAACATTAACACCCCTCCTTCAGAGTGCAGAAACTGTACTTCCCATCTCCAGGACTCAAGTCCGGCCTGCGGGTTTCCCTGAATCCCTTCATAAATGTTACTTTGCTCACACTCCAACAGCACGTCAAATATTAAAAATCATTTGTCTCCATTCACTCCTATCGAATACGCTCACACATGCTTGCTGGAAGTCCAAGCCCCTCGCACACAAAACCTCCTTTACTCCCTCCCTCCAATCTTTCCTAGGCCGACCCCTACCCCGCCTTCCCTCCACTACAGATTTATAGACTCTCGAAGTCATTCTGTCTCGTTCCATTCTCTCTACATGTCCGGACCACCTCAACAACCCTCCTCAGCTCTCTGGATAATAGTTTTGGTAATCCCGCACCTCCTCCTAATTTCCAAACTCCGAATTCTCTGCATTATATTCACACCACACATTGACCTCAGACATGACATCTCCACTGCCTCCAGCCTTCTCCTCGTTGCAACATTCATCACCCATGCTTCACACCCATATAAGAGTGTTGGTATAACTATACTCTCATACATTCCGTTCTTTACTTCCATGGACAAAGTTCTTTGTCTCCACAGACTCCGAAGTGCTCCACTCAACCTTTTTCCCTCATCAATTCTATGATTCACCTCATCCTTCATAGACCCATCTGCTGACATGTCCACTCCCAAATATCTGAATACATTCACCTCCTCCATACTCTCTCCCTCCAATCTGATATCCAATCTTTCGTCACCTAATCTTTTTGTTATCCTCATCACCTTACTCTTTCCTATATTCACTTTCAATTTTCTTCTTTTACACACCCTACCAAATTCATCCACCAACCTCTGCAACTTCTCTTCAGAATCTCCCAAAAGCACTGTGTCATCAGCAAAAAGCAACTGTGACAACTCCCACTTTGTATTTGATTCTTTATCTTTTAACCCCACACCTCTTGCCAAGACCCTCGCATTCACTTCTCTTACAACCCCATCTATAAATATATTGAACAACCACGGTGACATTACACATCCTTGTCTAAGGCCCAATTTTACTGGGAAATAGTGCCCCTCCCTCCTACACACCTGAGCCTCACTATCCTCATAAAAACTCTTCACTGCTTTCAGTAACCTACCTCCTATTCCATACACCTGCAACATCTGCCACATAGCCCCCCTATCCACCCTATCATACGCCTTTTCAAAATCCATAAATGCCACAAAAACCTCTTTACCCTTATCCAAATACTGTTCACCTATATGTTTCACTGTAAACACTTGGTCTACACACCCCCTACCTTTCCTAAAGCCCCCTTGTTCATCTGCTATCCTGCTTTCTGTCTTACTCTTAATTCTTTCAATAACAACTCTACCATACACTTTACCAGGTACACTCAACAGACTTATTCCCCTATAATTTTTGCACTCTCTTTTATCCCCTTTGCCTTTATACAAAGGAACAATACACGCTCTCTGCCAATCCCTAGGTACCTTACCCTCTTCCATACATTTATTAAATAATAGCACCAACCACTCCAAAACTATATCCCCACCTGCTTTTAACATTTCTATCTTTATCCCATCAATCCCAGCTGCCTTACCACCTTTCATTCTACCCACTGCCTCACGAACTTCCCCCACACTCACAACTGGCTCTTCCACACTCCTACAAGATGTTATTCCTCCTTGCCGTATACACGAAATCACAGCTTCCCTGTCTTCATCAACATTTAACAACTCCTCAAAATATTTCCTCCATCTTCCCGATGCCTCTAACTCTCCATTTAATAACTCTCCTCTCCTATTTTTAACTGTCAAATCCATTTGTTCCCTAGGCTTCCTCAACTTATTAATCTCACTCCAAAACTTTTTCTTATTTTCAACAAAATTTGTTGATAACATCTCACCCACTCTCTCATTTGCTCTCTTTTTACATTGCTTCACCACTCTCTTAACCTCTCTTTTTCTCTCCATATACTCTTCCCTCCTTGCATCACTTCTACTTTGTAAAAACCTCTCATATGCTAACTTTTTCTCCCTTACTACTCTCTTTACGTCATCATTCCACCAATCGCTCTTCTTCCCTCCCGCACCCACTCGCCTGTAACCACAAACTTCTGCTGAACACTCTAACACTACAATTTTAAATCTACCCCATACATCTTCGACCCCATTTCCTACACTCTCACTAGCCCATCTATCCTCCAATAGTTGTTTATATCTTACCCTAACTGCCTCCTCTTTTAGTTTATAAACCTTCACCTCTCTCTTACTTACTGCTTCTATTTTCCTTGTATCCCATCTACCTTTTACTCCCACTGTAGCTATAACTAAAAAGTGATCTGATATATCTGTGGCCCCTCTATAAACATGTACACCCTGAAGTCTACTCAACAGTCTTTTATCTACCAATACGTAGTCCAACAAACTACTGTCATTACGCCCTCCATCATAACTTGTATACTTATTTATCCTCTTTTTCATAAAATATGTATTACCTATAACTAAACCCCATTCTATACAAAGTTCAATCAAAGGGCTCCCATTATCATTTACACCTGGCACCCCAAACTTACCTACCACACCCTCTATACATGTTTCTCCTACTTTAGCATTTAGGTCCCCTACCACAATTACTCTCTCACTTGGTTCAAAAGTTCCTATACATTCGCTTAACATCTCCCAAAATCTCTCTCTCTCCTCTACACTCCTCTCTTCTCCAGGTGCATACACGCTTATTATGACCCACGTTTCGCATCCGACCCTTATTTTAATCCACATAATCCTTGAATTTACACATTTATATTCCCTCTTCTCCTTCCATAACTGATCCTTCAACATTATTGCTACCCCTTCCTTAGCTCTAACTCTCTCAGATACTCCTGACTTTCTCCCATTTATTTCTCCCCACTGAAAGTCGCCTACCCCCTTCAGCTTTGTTTCGCTTAGGGCCAGGACATCCAACTTCTTTTCATTCATAACATCAGCAATCATCTCTTTCTTATCATCCGCACTACATCCACGCACATTCAAACAACCCAGTTTTATAAAGTTTTTCTTCTTCTCTTTTTTAGTAAATGTGTACAGGAGAAGGGTTTACTAGCCCATAATATATATATATATATATATATATATATATATATATATATATATATATATATATATATATATATATATATATATATATATATATATATATATATATATATATATATATATATATATATATATATATATATATATATATATATATATATATATATATACTTACTAGACATGAAATATTTTTACTAGAATTATGATGACACAGCTTTACTAATGACAGAACGAAAGTAAAGAATCTTCTGATCCCGTGCACTCAAAAATATAATCTTTATCACATGGAGCAAAGAACCTGTTTTCTATATTATATTTCTAAATGTATTAAGCACCTCATTCAGATATCAAGAACTTTAAAGCTTTCCTTCAAGATCGTTTATATCATAATAATTCATGCAAAATTTGCTGTGCTAAGTCGATCACAACCAATTTTTGGCATGAGTTATATAATCCCTCAGTTTATTACATAAAAAAAAATAAAAAAAAATCCTCTACCTCCATTCGTAACTGTAATAGCAGTCCTCATGGGTGTTAAAATGGGTGAAGCAAAGCCTTGATTACCAGCCTCCAGCTGATGCTAACTCGAGCGTAAATGTAATCAACTTGCAATTGCAACCACGGAGACCCTCTTTCTCTCTTTCTATTGAATCTCCATCGAAAAGGAAAGAAAGGGATTTTTTGAATGCGTGAAAAACGTATCTGCGTCCCTTTCAAAAGGGATTACGTGAGTATAAAGATTTTGTCTCTGTATGGGAAGGTGGCTCAAGACTTGAAAGTCTTGCGTCATGAATGACAATTATTTTTAAAGAGGGAATTTTATGAGGTTTTAAATCCACTTTATGAAGAAAAAAGCTTACTGATGAGATTTGATATTCCCGAGAAAAACATTGATTGCTTAGGAGAAAAGAGACAGCTTAAGAAAAATATGATAGCGAATGGAAAAAAAAGTGAAGGGTAAAGTTAGTGAAGGGAACAAGAAAACAATTTAGGGAAGAGAAAGACAGTTTAGGGAAAAGAAAGATGACGTACAAAGAAGCAACGTAGTCATAAAATACCCTTGTCATTCAAAGAAAATTAAGAGCATTACTTTCATCCAAGGACTTCCCCCACTGTAGATGACAGAGAATGCTTACCTGTGTCTCGTAACTCAGTAACTGAGAACTAAGCTCAACCCGAGTGGACCCAAGCTCAATACCCAGGCCAGGCGAGACATATAGGCAAGTTTCCTAACACCTCTTGCCCCAGTTCGCCTAGCAGTAAACATATACCCCGAAGTCAATCTGCTGTTGTGAATATCGTTCTTGGAAAAAGCAGATAAAACATCCCCACCTGAAATAAGCTACACCATCTTTGCTTTCTTGTGTAACTCTGCATTTTTTAACCATCCTGGTTAATATTCCGTAAGATTCTCTCTTCTATTGACAGAGATTGCAGTAATTATTTATGAGCGTGGAATTCAAAGTGGAATTCAGTGGAGAATTTTATGAACTATGAACCGGGAGGGATTATAATGTGGATTTATTAATTATTAAGATATTTAAAACAAAATTACTGTTGAGATTTGGTGAAATATTTTGAGGATTATAAAATAAGATTGGGAAATTTATCAACAGAATCACACCTGCCCATGATTGTGGGATCACACCTGCCTATGATTGTGGGATCACACCTGCTGAGGCTCCTGTGTGTGACGTTGTATTATAATGTTGCCTGCTGAGGCTCCTGTGTGTGACGTTGTATTATAATGTTGCCTGCTGAGGCTCCTGTGTGTGACGTTGGATTATAATGTTGCCTGCTGAGGCTCCTGTGTGACGTTGGATTATAATGTTGCCTGCTGAGGCTCCTGTGTGTGACGTTGGATTATAATGTTGCCTGCTGAGGCTCCTGTGTGTGACGTTGGATTATAATGTTGCCTGCTGAGGCTCCTGTGTGACGTTGGATTATAATGTTGCCTGCTGAAGCTTCTGTGTGTGACGTTGGTTTATAATGTTGCCTGCTGAGGCTCCTGTGTGACGTTGGATTATAATGTTGACTGCTGAGGCTCCTGTGTGTGACGTTGTATTATAATGTTGCCTGCTGAGGCTCCTGTGTGTGACGTTGGATTATAATGTTGCCTGCTGAGGCTCCTGTGTGACGTTGGATTATAATGTTGCCTGCTGAGGCTCCTGTGTGACGTTGGATTATAATGTTGCCTGCTGAGGCTCCTGTATGTGACGTTGGATTATAATATTGCCTGCTGAGGCTCCTGTGTGACGTTGGATTATAATGTTGCCTGCTGAGGCTCCAGATGTGACGTTGGATTATAATGTTGCCTGCTGAGGCTCCAAGTGTGACGTTGGATTATAATGTTGCCTGCTGAGGCTCTTGTGTGTGACGTTGTATTATAATGTTGCCTGCTGAGGCTCCAGAGTGTGACGTTGGATTATAATGTTGCCTGCTGAGGCTCCAGAGTGTGACGTTGGATTATAATGTTGCCTGCTGAGGCTCCAGAGTGTGACGTTGGATTATAATGTTGCCTGCTGAGGCTCCTGTGTGTGACGTTGGATTATAATGTTGCCTGCTGAGGCTCCAGAGTGTGACGTTGGATTATAATGTTGCCTGCTGAGGCTCCAGAGTGTGACGTTGGATTATAATGTTGCCTGCTGAGGCTCCTGTGTGTGACGTTGGATTATAATGTTGCCTGCTGAGGCTCCAGAGTGTGACGTTGGATTATAATGTTGCCTGCTGAGGCTCCAGAGTGTGACGTTGATTATAATGTTGCCTGCTGAGGCTCCTGGTGTGACGTTGGATTATAATGTTGCCTGCTGAGGCTCCGAGTGTGACGTTGGATTATAATGTTGCCTGCTGAGGCTCCAGTGTGACGTTGGATTATAATGTTGCCTGCTGAGGCTCCTGGTGTGACGTTGGATTATAATGTTGCCTGCTGAGGCTCCTGTGTGTGACGTTGGATTATAATGTTGCCTGCTGAGGCTCCTGATGTGACGTTGGATTATAATTTGCGCTGAGGCTCGTGTGACGTTGATTATAGTTGCCTGAGGCTCCTGTGTGTGACGTTGGATTATAATGTTGCCTGCTGAGGCTCCTGTTGTGACGTTGGATTATAATGTGCGAGGCTCCTGTTGCGTTGTTATATTTGCCTGCTGAGGCTCCTGTGTGACGTTGGATTATAATGTTGCCTGCTGAGGCTCCTGTGTGACGTTGGATTATAATGTTGCCTGCTGAGGCTCCTGTGTGTGGCGTTGGATTATAATGTTGCCTGCTGAGGCTCCTGTATGTGACGTTGGATTATAATGTTGCCTGCTGAGGCTCCTGTGTGATGTTGGATTATA
Organism: Cherax destructor; assembly: GCA_009830355.1. Taxonomy (NCBI): domain Eukaryota; kingdom Metazoa; phylum Arthropoda; class Malacostraca; order Decapoda; family Parastacidae; genus Cherax; species Cherax destructor. The sequence continues at coordinate 37,225 of WNWK01017633.1, forward strand.
ATGTTGCCTGCTAGGCTCCTGTGTGTGCGTTGGGTTATATGTTGCCTGCTGAGGCTCCTGTGTGATGTTGGATTATAATGTTGCCTGCTGAGGCTCCTGTATGTGACGTTGGATTATAATGTTGCCTGCTGAGGCTCCTGTGTGATGTTGGATTATAATGTTGCCTGCTGAGGCTCCTGTGTGTTGCGTTGGATTATAATGTTGCCTGCTGAGGCTCCTGTGTGACGTTGGATTATAATGTTGCCTGCTGAGGCTCCAGAGTGTGACGTTGGATTATAATGTTGCCTGCTAAGGCTCCTGAGTGTGACGTTGGATTATGATGTTGCCTGCTGAGGCTCTGTGTGACGTTGATTATAATGTTGCCTGCTGAGGCTCCAGAGTGTGACGTTGGATTATAATTTGCCTGCTGAGGCTCCAGAGTGTGACGTTGGATTATAATGTTGCCTGCTGAGGCTCCTGTGTGTGACGTTGGATTATAATGTTGCCTGCTGAGGCTCCAGAGTGTGACGTTGGATTATAATGTTGCCTGCTGAGGCTCCAGAGTGTGACGTTGGATTATAATGTTGCCTGCTGAGGCTCCTGTGTGTGACGTTGGATTATAATGTTGCCTGCTGAGGCTCCAGAGTGTAACGTTGGATTATAATGTTGCCTGCTGAGGCTCCAGTGTGACGTTGGATTATAATGTTGCCTGCTGAGGCTCCTATGTGTGACGTTGGATTATAATGTTGCCTGCTGAGGCTCCTGTGTGTGACATTGGATTACATTGCCCTCCATGGCTCATAACTTTATGGAGAGGACGAGAGACTACTGGCAAACATAATGTTACATGCCTCCAGCTCATACAAGCAGGTAGTCATGGCTCATATGTATGAAGATTATATATATATATATATATATATATATATATATATATATATATATATATATATATATATATATATATATATATATATATATATATTATATATAAAATATATCAATAACAACACTGCGCGAGCCAGGGTTCGTACCCATGTTGTACTGGCCCATCATTGTGAGCGAGAACCACATGACGCCTTTACCCACTGGACCACCCAATCCTACAGTCATGTATTTGTAAAACGAACGAGTGGTATTGATCAATAACAACACTGCGCTAGCCGGGTTCGAACCCATCATTTGTGAGCGAGAACCACATGACGCCTTTACCCACAGGACCACCCAATCCTACAAAGAACCAAGCACACAGCACAGAGCTGTGTGTTTTACCTTGGTCCGAGGACATACGGAGGTGTGGGAGCTTTCAAGCTAATTTCATTCTCATCTCTGCTACTAGTTAGTAAAGCAAAATATATAAACATAAACAGGGAGGCTTCATGACACCCCCTTCCCCAACACATTCTGCCGGTCTGTCTACCAGCAGACAAAAACACAATACGAGTACACTCTCCCAAAATGTAAACAGACCTCTGCACACTAGAGCCTTGCAGGTAAACATGAGAACACTTAAAAGAAAAAAACTAACCTATGGTATAAACTTACAAAAAAAACACCATCCCTACAAAAACAAAACCGTGAGGCCTTAGACCATGATGGACCAGGTGCTGCGCTCTTCCTACTGACACACACACCTCACTCTCATTCCCTGGCCACTCCAGCTGACCAGGAATAATACGCGTCAGGTTTCAGAACAAATCAAGGAATTACCCAGTACTCACATTGTATATGGAGCTTATTCTTTATACAATATTCACTACAACACACTGCGTAATAGCTCATGTGTATTAAACCAAGATAAATCTCAGTGAACTAATGTTAGTAAGTAAACAGAATAATGAAGGAAGGCTGGATGAGTAGTGCACCAGAGCAGCAGTCTCAGCACTCTCATCATTCACTCAGTGATAACACCAGAGCAGCACTCTATGCACTCTCAGCAATCACTCAGTAATAACATCAGAGCAGTAGTCTCAGCACTCTCAGCAATCACTCAGTGATAACACCAGAGCAGCAGTCTCAGCACTCTCATCATTCACTCAGTGATAACACCCCAGCAGCAGTCTCAGCACTCTCAGCATTCACTCAGTGATAACATCAGAGCAGCAGTCTCAGCACTCTCAGCATTCACTCAGTGATAACACCAGAGCAGCAGTCTCAGCACTTTCATCATTCACTCAGTGAAAACATCAGAGCAGCAGTCTCAGCACTCAGCATTCACTCAATGATAACACCCCAGCAGCAGTCTCAGCACTCTCAGCATTCACTCAGTGATAACATCAGAGCAGCAGTCTCAGCACTCTCAGCATTCACTCAGTGATAACATCAGTGCAGCAGTCTCTGCACTCTCAGCATTCACTCAGTGATAACACCAGAGCAGCAGTCTCAGCACTCTCATCATTCACTCAGTGATAACACCAGAGCAGCAGTCTTTGCACTCTCAGCATTCACTCAGTGATAACATCAGTGCAGCAGTCTCAGCACTCTCAGCATTCACTCAGTGATAACATCAGTGCAGCAGTCTCAGCACTCTCATCATTCACTCAGTGATAACACCAGAGCAGCAGTCTTTGCACTCTCAGTATTCACTCAGTGATAACACCAGAGCAGCAGTCTCTGCACTCTCATCATTCACTCAGTGGTAACATCATAGCAGCAGTCTCATCACTCTCATCATTCACTCAGTGATAACACCAGAGCAGCTCTCTCATCACTCTCATCATTCACTCAGTGTGAACACCAGAGCAGCAGTCTCTGCACTCTCATCATTCACTCAGTGATAACATCAGAGCAGCACTCTTAGCACTCTCATCATTCACTCAGTGATAACATCAGAGCAGCAGTCTCATCACTCTCATCATTCACTCAGTGATAACACCAGAGCAGCACTCTCATCACTCTCATCATTCACTCAGTGATAACATCAGAGCAGCTCTCTCATCACTCTCATCATTCACTCAGTGTGAACACCAGAGCAGCAGTCTCTGCACTCTCATCATTCACTCAGTGATAACATCAGAGCAGCACTCTTAGCACTCTCATCATTCACTCAGTGATAACATCAGAGCAGCAGTCTCATCACTCTCATCATTCACTCAGTGATAACACCAGAGCAGCACTCTCATCACTCTCATCATTCACTCAGTGATAACATCAGAGCAGCTCTCTCATCACTCTCATCATTCACTCAGTGTGAACACCAGAGCAGCAGTCTCTGCACTCTCATCATTCACTCAGTGATAACACCAGAGCAGCTCTCTCATCACTATCATCATTCACTCAGTGTTAACACCATAGCAGCAGTCTCTGCACTCTCATCATTCACTCAGTGATAACATCAGAGCAGCACTCTTAGCACTTTCATCATTCACTCAGTGATAACACCAGAGCAGCAGTCTCAGCACTCTCAGCATTCACTCAGTTATAACATCAGAGCAGCAGTCTCAGCACTCTCATCATTCACTCAGTGATAACACCAGAGCAGCAGTCTCAGCACTCTCAGCATTCACTCAGTAATAACATCAGAGCAGCAGTCTCAGCACTCTCAGCATTCACTCAGTAATAACATCAGTGCAGCAGTCTCAGCACTCTCATCATTCACTCAGTGATAACACCAGAGCAGCAGTCTCTGCACTCTCATCATTCACTCAGTGATAACATCAGAGCATCAGTCTCTGCACTCTCGTCATTCACTCAGTGATAACATCAGAGCAGCAGTCTCTGCACTCTCATCATTCACTCAGTGTGAACACCAGAGCAGCAGTCTCTGCACTCTCATCATTCACTCAGTGATAACATCAGAGCAGCACTCTTAGCACTTTCATCATTCACTCAGTGATAACACCAGAGCAGCAGTCTCAGCACTCTCAGCATTCACTCAGTTATAACATCAGAGCAGCAGTCTCAGCACTCTCATCATTCACTCAGTGATAACACCAGATCAGCAGTCTCAGCACTCTCAGCATTCACTCAGTAATAACATCAGAGCAGCAGTCTCAGCACTCTCAGCATTCACTCAGTGATAACATCAGTGCAGCAGTCTCAGCACTCTCATCATTCACTCAGTGATAACACAAGAGCAGCAGTCTCTGCACTCTCATCATTCACTCAGTGATAACATCAGAGCATCAGTCTCTGCACTCTCGTCATTCACTCAGTGATAACATCAGAGCAGCAGTCTCTGCACTCTCAGTATTCACTCAGTGATAACACAAGAGCAGCAGTCTCTGCACTATCGTCATTCACTCAGTGATAACATCAGAGCAGCAGTCTCTGCACTCTCATCATTCACTCAGTGTGAACACCAGAGCAGCAGTCTCTGCACTCTTATCATTCACTCAGTGATAACATCAGAGCAGCACTCTTAGCACTCTCATCATTCACTCAGTGATAACACCAGAGCAGCACTCTCATCACTCTCATCATTCACTCAGTGATAACACCAGAGCAGCACTCTCATCATTCACTCAGTGATAACACCAGAGCAGCACTCTCATCATTCACTCAGTGATAACACCAGAGCAGCACTCTCATCATTCACTCAGTGATAACATCAGAGCAGCTCTCTCATCATTCACTCAGTGATAACACCAGAGCAGCAGTCTCTGCACTCTCATCATTCACTCAGTGATAACATCAGAGCAGCACTCTCATCACTCTCATCATTCACTCAGTGATAACATCAGAGCACACTCTCATCACTTCATATTTACTCAGTGATAACACCCGAGCAGCACTC
>WNWK01017634.1:0-41931 GCA_009830355.1 Cherax destructor
GGTAAGCTTTTTGGGATGCAGACAATGCTTACTCCATTGTGAATGCAGGGAAAGAGATATATAATGTCAAGAGCATATATGCAGTGTTATGATCTATCATTTTGCTTTGGGGGGAAACACTAAACCTTTGGGGCTATTGGGGGGGGGGAAAGGGGAAGCTTAGGTTGTCCAAGGAAGACACACCCCCAATTCCTTAGATCAACCCCCTTTTTCCCAGCATGGGGGAAACCCCTTCCTTGAGGGGGATGTGTTTTTTTAAAAACTTTAGCGGGGCAGACAATTTGTCCACTTTTGAGGTTTACAGTGGCCCCCTGGTTTTCCCCTGTCCAAACTCGCCCTTTTATGTAAGTTTTTTTTTTAATTTTTTTGAAATGTATTTTGGAGGTCAAAAAGGACTAGTCTACTTTACTTTTTCCCTTTTGGGGGAATAAATTTTTTGGGGTAATGGCTTTGGAGCAGATTCCAAAAAAATCCCCAAAACCAGGGTCCACTGTATTTTAAATTTTGAAATTATCAATATTCAAAAAACACAAAAACCTATAGGGGGCACAAAACTTTTAAATTAGGGGGATTTTCTTTTTTTTGGGGTCCCCCTCCCCGGGGGGAGCGGGACCTGAAAAAAAAAAAAAAAAAATCGGGGTTGATGGAAGACTTATTTGAGGGGGGAAAGCAGAAAAAAAAAAAAGTTGGTTTTGATAAGTGAGTTATTTTTTTTAAAACTTCACAGCAGTGGTTAGAAAATTCCCGGGGTTTTTTTTGGGAGATACTGCATTAGGGTATATTTTTTTTTTTTTTTTTTCAAAAGTGGGGTTCCCCCGGGGCCCGGGTGCCCAAAAAAAGAAAAAAAAACCCAAAAAAAAAATTTTCATCTTTCCCAACATTTTACCACACTCATACATAATCACTGTTTTTGCGGGGGCCCCCCAGATCGCCCCAATGAGAAAAGTCCTCCCAGTTTTCCCCATCTCAGACCCTCCTTTATATAAAATGTTTGATCCGGGAAATTGGTTTTTCCCATTTCCCCGGGCCGGGGTCGTTAATAACAAAAAAAACCCTTTTTTTCCCCAAAAATTTTTTGAGTCCTAAAAAAAAGTTCCATCCTGTCATTGTTGGTGTTCTAAATCCCCCCTGGTTTTGATCCCATGGATCGATAAAGGGTAAGGGAAACCCCTTTCCCGGTGGGGTAAAAAAAAGTATTTTTAATATCAATTATTTTAATTGAAAAAAATATACAACTCGATAATGTAACACTCCCCTTTTCCCAAAAAAAAAAATATTTTAGAAAAGGAAACCCCCAATTTTGGGGCTTTGGAAATACGGGACAAAATCTGCTGGGTTAAAGGATTCAGAAATGCCCTTTGTTTTCTGTTGCTATGATGCCGGAAAAACCCCCTTCTATCAACCACAATTTTATTAATGACTACCTCCTCCATTTTAAACCATTAAATTGGGTTTTTCTTATGCAATTAAAAAAGATGTCAGCCCCCCTTTTAAAAAAAATTAATATTAAAAAAAGTTATTAATAATGCCTATGTCTGATTTTTTTTAAAAAAAAAACTTTTTTGGAAAAAAAAATATTTTATAATGCCTATGTCTGATTTTTTAAAAAAAATGAGATTGTTGGAAAAATAAAATTTTTACAAATTTTCTTACGGGGAAAAATCCCGGGCGGGGGGAGGATAACATTGTATAGAATGAGGAGCCTAATATGGATGTGATGAAAGGAAAAAAAGGGCTAAAAAGGGAGTGAAGAGCTCTGATAGTGCCAGCAGCAAAACCTGGTTGCCCCGACAACCCCCTGGCCTGGGGGAAAGGGAAAAAAATTTTTATACTAAAAAAAAAGAAGATTTTAAAAAGCTGGGGGGAAAAAATGGAGCAATTAATGTTTTTGTTCAATACAGTGCTAAAAAAGACATTTTGGCCCCCCAAAAATCAGGGGCCAAAAAAAATAGGCTGTCTCTTGAGCTTGAGCTTTTGGACATCCTTCAACTGTTGGAAAGATTACACACATTCTTCAAGGCTTTGTGGGGGGAAAATTTCCCCAAAATTTTTAATGGCATCCTAAACCAAGAGGGGCCCATATCCTTTTTCCCAGTAGACCTCTCTTTTTCTCAGTCTGGGGAGTTTCCCGGATAGTCATAAAAAAGGGGGAAACCCATAGTCACAAAGCCATCCGATTTCATGATGTGGCAAGGGGGCACTGTTTTTTATAAACCTTGCACCACACCGGGGGAGGGGAAAAAAAAAGGCCAATTCTGGTATACATTTTACAGAAAGTTGGGGGGGAAATTTTCCAGGGTTTTCCCCCATTGGGGGTTTTTTGGGGGTTCATGAACACTTTTTCCTCAAGGGAAACCACACAACCAGGGCCTCACTGGGTGCTCAGACCCCTCACTGGCTTCTAGTACAGTGGACCCCGGTTTAAAATTTTTCGTTTCCAAAAAATGCTGTTTAAAAGGCCTTTCCCAAAAAAAATTTTTTCCCCAAAAAGGAAAAAATTTTAAAATTTTTCTAGTCCTTTTTTTCCCCCCCAAAAATAACTTTCAAAAACCCCCCAAAAAAAAACACTTACATAATTGTTGAGTTTGGAGCATTATGAAAACCGGGGGGCCACTGTATTTCCTTCATTTGATAGCCTGCTTTATGTAAGCCAATAATCTCAATTGTTTCCTGAGGTGCTTCAACTCTCTCTTGCCCATATTAATATGGGCTGCTGGATTGTACTAAGCAGCTAAATTTTATGGAGTGTGAGGCTTAAGGTTAGGGTATTCCAGGTGGGAGGGGGCTATTTCCCAGTGAAAGTAACCAGAGATGCACAATGTCATCATAATTGTTTAACATATTTATAGGTGAGGTTGTGAAAGTAAATGCTAGGATATTGAGATAAAAGTGTAAGGATGAAAGATGGATCTGATACACCAAATGGGAGTTATCTCCAGAATTGCTCTTGGCTGATAACACACAGTCCTTGTAAAAATCTGAAGGCAAATTACATGGAGTTGGAAGATGAATTTAGAGGCTATATAAAAGAAATTAAAAGTACATAAGAAACAGCAGGAGTGATAAAGCGTGACAAAGTCTATTCAATGATTCATTGAATATTATATAGAGTATGGAAGGGTGGATGTATTTGGATATTCGGAGTGGACAAAGTCAGTAGATGGGTCATTTTTTTGTCTCTATAAAGAAGATCTATGAGACAAAAAAAGGTAATGTACAGTGGTACCCGGTTCTGATGGTCCCCAAACTCACCCTTTTATGTAAGTTTATTTTTAAATGCTTTTGTAAAGTGTAATTTTGGGGTCTAAGGACTAGTCTATTTTACCAAAACTTTTCTTAAGGAGATAAATTCGTTTAGTAATGGCATGAACAGCATTCTGGAATGAAAAAATATAGTGACAAGAATTTGCCACTGTACCAGTGAATGATGGTATGAACACTTTATATAGGTGTGAGGAATGGGTTTGAATGCTGCAGTGAAAAGGGGCTGAAGGCAGGGAAGATGTGACATTTGAGGAGCAATGTGTAGTGTGAATATCATGCAGAAGGAGGTAGAAAGTAGAAATTAAAAAAAATCTCCATGGGAAGTGGAACAAAATTCATTCTCCGTAAGCCATCGTGTCATTAGAGTGACTAGAAATGCCGGGAACACAGGGCTAGTAACCCCTTCTCCTGTATACATTACTAAATTTAAAAGAGAAACTTTTTGTTTTTTCTTTTTAGAGTCACCTGCCTGTAGGATATGGCTGGTTTGTTAAAAAAAAAAAAAAAAAAAAAAATGTGGGTTGACCAAAAGGGCATAATTCAGAAGAGCTGAGGAGGGATTGTTGAGGGGTTTGGGCATGCAGAAGGATGGACAACAATCTGACAAAGGAGTATAAATCTGAAGTGGAAGGTAGGAGAGGGAGGATATCCCAAATGTTTGGAGGGACAGGGGGGTACAAAGAAGCTTTGACTTTTAGAGGGCCTGAGCATCCAGCAGGTTTGTGTTGAATGAGGTGAATGAAGACGTGGTTCTTAATGGACATGCTGTTTAGTGTAATCAAGGTAACACATGAAGGGATTCAAGGAAACCAGTTGCTCTGCTTGAGTCTTGTAAGTGAAGAACAGTGCCTGTACTCTGTAGGAGGAGGAAATGTGTTCGGAGGGTAATCTAATTATGATGTCAGCAAACTTTAGGAAAGATGACGATTGAGTGAATGTTGGTAAGTGTTTCTTTGGATCACCCTGCCTTAGCAGGAGATAGCTGCTGAGTTCAATTTTTTATAAATTAACTTTTCATTATGCAATACTTAATTAACATTTGCATTAAAACCTACATCAGCGTGCTTAAAATATTTATAAACAAGTCAAATTACTTATGAAACAAACTTATTATCCTGTTAGACCATACTCTTGAAACTCATTTTACTTTTTCCAGTGCCTCTTGATCCCTTTACTTCTATTTCCTCTGGCTCTTTTTCTTTACTTTGACTCCATTTTTCTGTCTTTAAGTACAGCTCATTCCAAGTTCCTTCCTTTCTTTTTAATAAATTTTTCTCCTCCACCTTTTCTTCCTCTGTCTTTAAAGATCCCTCTTCCTCTGCTATCTCTTCCTATTTTTGTCTCAGCTGAATCTGATCCATGGAAAATCCCCTTCTTTTTGGGTTTTATTTTGGTCTTCATTTTCATATGCCATTGTTGTGTCTTCATCATCAGAACTTTCAGCAACAACCTTCTCAATGATAAAGTTGGCATTCAAGTCATCAAGAGAAGCAGGAGTACCTCAGCGCTCTTCACTGTATTACGCTTTCATTGTTGTATTCCTGTTATCATAACTACCCTCGTCAATTTCCTTCATCGTCATCATTTTCTTCAATTTCTTTTCCTGTATCAACTTCCTCCCCCACTATTTTCATCACTCTCACTTTCATCACTTCTAAAATTGAATTTTGAACTTGATGCTCAGGTCTTTATCTTCCCTCCTCCTCCTCCTCCTCTTCCCTCTTTCTCCTCCTTCATCTGGGTGCCTTCTTTATTGACTGAAGAATATATATTTTACAGTAACTCCAAATTATCAATATTGGGGGCAGGTAAGGAGTCTGCAAAGGCAAAAAAAAATGACTAGTAAAAGACAAATATTTTTTTAAGACATATGGCTTAGTTTTAGTCTATTCTAGTTCTTACTCAATGGAACAGAATATGTAATTGCATATATCATGAAAATTTTTTTTTTTACTGCAGCATTAATAAAGAGATGCTCAATTCAAAATAAATCTTATTAAAAAATGATATCATTAAGATGCTTCAAAATGTTATCCACAGTGTAAAAGTCATACAATAGGGCCTTGATTTGCAGCATTCTGAATTATGATGGTTCGCATCTACAACACTGAGCAGACCTATTAATTACTTACAAATGAGTGACACACTTGTGATAATAGGAAGCTACTTACAAAACTTAAAATAGCAAGTATCACTTCCATTGAGCAAGACCAAGATCAATATTCAGGGTAAATACTGTATATAGTGTTGGTAAATATTCTGTAGTTATATTCTGAGTACCAAGCATTCGACTTACGATAAATTTTCGGAAATGCATTATACAAGTTGAGGCTATACTGTATTTTATTTTATTGGTTCAATTACATGCATGTGGTGAATTTATATCATGTAGAGAAAAACCCAATTTCAAAATTTTAAATAAATCATATGAGCTTACTTAAGATCTCCCCCAAGAGAGATGGGAAGATGACATGTAGCTGAGGATAGAAGATGACTGGTGAAGGGCTGACAAGCGACGAAGATGGCTCTGTGGCAGGAAGACCCTCCAGTGCTGCTTCCATCCACCCAGTTCTTCGAGCTGCGTCTGGTAGGCGAGAGTCTTGAGCAACACATTTATGATGTTCTGTTGATTGAGAATGCATTTATAAAGTGAAAAAAAAAAAAAAAAAAAAAATACTGCTAACTGATAAATGTTATTAAAATCAGTGATACAGTATTACAAGGGACTACAATTTTCCAAACTCTGAAAGACAAAATTGATCTAAAATCTCCTGTACTGATAAATCCAATAAACTGCAATTCAATCTACAAACAACATGTGTGATTGATCCAGAACAGATCACATCATCATCTTTAACTTCACTCTCTAAGTGTTAGGTAGGAAAAGAAGAATGTTTTCAAATTATGCAGAAATTGCAGACAGTGCATCACATGCACAGAGTGGAGAGTAATAAGAGAATTATGAAATAATATACAGTAGACAACATATTACATGGATTTATTTGTGAGCATATTACCATTGAAAATTGTGGCATAATTTTGTCTGTGCTTCATAAAATTAACTTAACACGGTTCAGTTGCAGAGGAGAAAAATTTGGGCCGCCCGTGGGATATTTCCCTAGCTCAGGCTGCTGCCTGGCTGTGGGTGAACCACTGTCTCCGCAGGGGCTGCCGGGCTTCAAGGCAGCAAGGATCACTTCACCTTGCTCCTTTGCAGTAATGCTGATCAGGTGATTTCAAGTGTAAGCCCATGGTTATTTACCACTCTAAGAATCCTCATGCTTTGAAAGGTGTGGATAAAAACACTTTACCAGTAATTTTGAGTAAACAAGTCAGCATGGATGACGGAAATATTTATTGACTTGTTTAAGCATCACTTTATTCCTGAAGTCAAGTTTTACCTGCACAGCAAGAACCTTAGATTCAAGGCTCTCTTCATTCTTGATAATTCCCGGACTCATCCAGAAGCTTTGCTGGATGTGACCACATGTAAAAGTTGTATTTTTACCTCCAAATACAACATCTTTAATACAACCTGAATAGGGAGTTATTAAGTCATTCAAGTGTAACTACACAAGAAAGTGATGAAAAAACTAGTTGCATCAATGGACTCTCTCTCCAACCTGGTAGTACTAAGCTTCTGAAAAAATGTATAATGTACTGCAGGGTAAAAGAAGTCAGAGATCCATTACAATTTATCTGCTCAATACAACCATCGACTACAGTACCAGAACTTCTTCATCCACTTCTGCTGACAACTAACAACCATCCACCTCAGCCAGTAGGGCCGCACCATGCATCTCCACTAATCACAATCAATGACATACACCAGCAACCACAATTTAGGTAAATAATATTATTTCTGTTATTAAAAACAACATTATCATTTTTTTTTTGTAAGATCTGGATGTCTAAAAAAAAGTTGTTTGGCTTTTGGGAGAGTCCCAGGAACGTAACCCTATTTTTCCCACAAGCTCTTCCAGTTTATATAATGCGGATTTGATCTAACACAGCATTTTCAGGAATGTAGCTTCTTTGTAATATGAGGATCTACTGTAAATACAGGTAGTACTTATACAGCAGGTTAGGTTATGGGTTACTGCTGTAAAGCAAAAATCGCTGTGAAGTGAGAACAGTCTTTTCACTTTCAAATGCATATATACCTGATAACATGTTTATACTTTCATATATTAAGTAAGCAATAAGACAAGCCTAAAATGCATATGCAATTTACACACATTATGTGCTAAAATATTTTGTCTTTAGCTTATAGTGAGTGGTAGGTATATTAGGGCCCCACTTATATGGCAGGTTAGGTTCCAATTTTACTCCCGAAAAGCACACATCGCTGGAAAGCAGAATGCCATTTTCCAATTATAAATGCATATAAATGCCAGACAACAAGTTTACACTAACTTATATTAAGTTGACACATTGGATATAGATATATCATACATATATATAGATACCAGGAATTCCTGCTCCCTGACTCTTGCTCACGCAAGTCATAGCAGCTCTGACTCTTTCAGTCTCCCTACAATCCCCTTTGGGGGGACCCTACCCTGCCTCCGATGGTTTACCTAGTGAAGATCAAAGACTCTTCTACCACCGATGCCTCCAAGTTTGCCCTCACAGCACCTAAAAAGCAGTTCAGTTGAAATTCTCGGGTATTACCTTTCTAAGAAGCCCTTCCACTCATCTCATTCATCAATCATGAGGAAGCTGAAAAGTCCTTTCACCACCTGCTATACAAACCCTGGGCCGGCCAAGGCTTTGCTCTCTCCACGTCACCATTCATGCGGCGAAACGGTCTGTGTTTATGAAGCGACTAGATAAATCCATTACCTCAATGTCACCAAGGAACTCCAAACGTGTTCGAAGATCTGAATGATTGGGCCACGTTAGAAAGGTGTAACGAAGTCCCAATGCTTAATCAATGCTAGAAATCGTTTATGGATGTGAACATGGCTGCAGAGCTCCAGTCAGATGGTCTGGCTGTTTCTCTACTACTACATCAACCCCAGTCAGATTGAACCAGAATGGTTCATTAAATTTACCCTGTTGGACATGTTTCTCTTATGGTCCTGCTCTGCAATGAATGGCATGTAAAGAACAAGAAGATATGTTCCACATGTGGATCTGAAGGTCACGACTTTCGTTCCTGCACCTCTACTGCTGCTCCTACCTGCATCAACTGTAGAGTGATCACCACACTCTGGAAAGGAGATCCTTTCCAAGAAACTGAAAACTTCATAAGAAACTCTCCCTGCTGCCAATGGCCAAGCAGTCTACAACCACCAAGACCTGCAAGCCACTCAGCAGCCTCCCACCACCACCACCCATCCATCTCTCCTCTACCAGATGATATCTCCACAAAAAAATTTATTATTGCATGATGTTTGCTCACATACAAAATGCAGCTCAACTGGGATCCTTTAACACATCTATAAATGAACTGCCACCCTCAACAATATGCCATCATTCAACTTCCCAGCTAGTCCTCCTTCAGCTGATATTTGAAGATAATTCCAGAGTCGTCGGCCGCTGCACCAGATGACTTGCAGAATTGCTGGCAGAGGCGACACTTTACTTCCGACTCCACCAATGAGAAGCCGTCCTCACGCACCACCACTACTGAGAACCAATCATGACCTCCCCTGCCCATCAAGACACAGCCACCTCTCTATTAGAAAAGCCTCCAACCCCTTCTGCACCACTACTACTGAATTGAACCAGCAAGTATCCGCCGAACCAATCACCCAGTCTCCTCTAACTCTCTACCCGTGCATTGTTGGCCTGGTATCAGTTCTGCACCACACGACAGTTTAACGATACAATGCCTCCCTCAGGAAATTATCCGACTTGAAGATAGACTGTTAAGTACATCTGTACTACTACCCGACCCATCACCTTGAAACACTCCAGCATGCCCCTCACTAACCCCTGCTCTTGATATCAACATACGATTAGAACATGCCACGTCTCCAGAGCGAAGTTCAACTCTGTCAAAACGGTACAATACATTAGTACATTTTCCACCAACATTTCACTGTGCAGAACGTCCTTGTGGCTGCCTTCTGCGACCTTTCCTGCACTGCCACCGTCATCATCGCTCCTTCAGGAGCCATGCCCTTCATCCCTCATCCCTCTCCATCAACGCCCTACAATGCATCCGTACCACTTGCTCTACAGTGGTTGGGCCACTGATCTTCCCCCTCCTCTCCTCCACCATCCCATCCTTTTCCAGTATTTCCATCCTTCTTCCTCTCATCTTACGATGCTCACAATTAGTATATGTGGGCAGCTAGATGATAAGTTAGTAAGAACTAGGCATTAAAGCACAATAAAACATAAAAATACATACACAGAACATTCATTTACTTATCTTAAAATACTTGTAGTCTTAATGTAGAGCGAGAGGTGAGTAGTACTTATTTGTAGGAAGTCAGGTGCTTAGGTAGCCCTGGCTCCCCGTCCTAAACTTAATAGTGAGCATACAATATTTAAAGCAGTCCAGAGAGATAAAATACACATACCAGTACACTCATTATTTACCTTAAAATATGTGTAGTGTAATGTAAGGATGAAGAGACAGTAGTATTTATTTCTAGGAAGCCCAGGTGTAGGTAGCCAGTAGATGTGGGTATATATGTAGTCCGCCTGGGCTAAATACCTACACCTACCTACATAGCTACACAATATTTAATGCGGCCCAGAGCCATATTACCATCAACATACCATGTTCACTGAGTTTAATCCTTTCTAACAACTACCTTTAGATGCCATCTTATATAAACAAAGGGAAGTAATGAATAATTCATGCCAGAATTGTAAACAAAAGCGTTATGTGTTGAGGGGTGACTGGGCCAACGCAGATTCATACACGTTTTCTCTGGTGCTAGGCAGAGCGAATGTTTTTCTGGTGTAACCAGAAAACATATCATTTTCCTCCACCGGCTACCACCCCTCCATAGCATATAAGCATAGCATGCTTATATGCTATGTAACGTGTTTCTTATATAATTTTGAAAAATATCATAGATGGATTAATGAAAATGTCTATATTAACGTAAATAAGACATTTAGTGCCCAAGAGCGGTGTGTGCATTATTAGTATTATTATATGGCGTTAAGACTATAGGAACACTCTTAGTGATTATAATATTATTGCCACCTGCATGCCAGCACAGTGTGTAAGTATATTTAGGTACAGGTACATAAGTACGTGTATAATTATCAGGTACAGTGGACCCCGGTTTGACCACCTCAAAGAACTCGAACAATTATGTAAGTGTAATATTGTGGTGGCTTTTGTAAATTGTATTTTGGGGTCTGAAACGGACCTTACTTCCATTATTCCTTATAGGAACAAATTCGTTCGTGGCAACGCCAGACAGCCTTCTGGAATTATGACGGCTTCAGGGGTCCATATTGCACATATAAATGTGGAATAACTTTAAAAACACTTGAAAATTTGGAAAGTTTCCAGACATAATAGAAGATGTGCTCTGAGAGAATGTAAAACAAGGCCAAGTGGGCGCGCCATATTAGAAAGACCGTTCGCTGAATAGAATTTTGGTCATAATTTGAAATAGCCATATTAGCGGAACGCCGTAAGCAGGGCCTACTGTATATACAGTGGACCCCGGTTATCGGCCATAATTCATTCCAGAATGCTGTTCAGAAGTGGATTTTGAGCAGTTGTTACATAAGGAATAATGAAATTAGAATAGTCTTTTAGACCCCCAAAAATATACAGTCAGCCCTCCGTTTTTGTGTATCTCTGTTTTCGGTGATTTAAGTTTCGGACACTTTTCGTGGAAATATTACACCTCCGTTTTCGTTCATGGTACAGAACCTGTCCAGTGCCCAGTGCACATACAAAAGCCTGCAAGCCACATCTCCGCACATTCTCCAGGCAGTGTAGAATTGTTTCTGGTTGAGTGAACATTATCCTGCGAGTTCTTACAAAACATTTCTTAACAATCCATTGTTTTGGCACTTGATTGTGTGTGACTGCTAAATAAGCCACCATGGGCCCAAAGCTCTAGTGCCCAGTCCTTTGGTAAAAAGTGAAGACACCATAGAATTAAGAAAGAAATCATAGCAAGTATCAAAGTGGAAGTCAATAAAGGCTATAGCACCAGCCAGCGATAAAGTGTAGCATTAACAGTGTAGCAATGGTTAAACATTAATCGATAGAAAATGACGACACAAAACTTAACTCCTCCATTGTTTGTTTGAGGAATATAGGGGCACTGAGACCAGAGCTGTCCTCTGCCAGCATCTCCTCCAAGGTAAGTGTAAATATTTCTTATTTATATAAGTGTGAATATTTCTTATAAAATAAATTAAAGTGTACATATTTCTTATTTATAAATTAAAGTGTAAATATTTCTTATTATTTATAAATTAAAGTGTAAATATTTCTTATATATAAATTAAAGTGTAAATATTTCTTATTTATAAAATTAAAAGTGTAAATATTTCTTATTTATAAATTATGTACATTGTTTGTGTGAATAGTGGTGTTGGCTTTCTGCTGCCGCCAACCACCACCACGGCTTATGGTCAGTGGCCTTATAAACCCAACAACAATAACACTACTACCCAGTTCTCTCATACATAATGATATATTTTATTAATTCTAGAATATATATCATGTTTCTATGTCATATTAGATGAATTGTGATAGATAAATAAGCCATAGAGCTGATAATAGTGTCAAATTGAAGCATTTTTGTCCTGCCTCCCAACAATAAACTCGCCTCCCTCTCTCCTCTGCATCTTCCATACCAACAAATTAAAGCCAATAAAGTAAGTGTGATGTTAAATGTTCATTTATACATGTTATTGGTGCTTTATATTTATTTTGTTATTCTTTTTTTCTGTATGTAAATCATATTTTAATCTCTAAAATTATTTTTGTTAATACTCTGGAGTGTCTGAAAGCGGATTAATTGAATTTACATTATTTCTTATGGGAAAATGGCTTCAGTTTTCGTTGATTTCAGTTTAGTCCCTCGAGGGACCACTGTATATATATCCTAGGTAGTAGGTTGAGTGAACTAGCAACCACGGGGGTACTACGTCCTGCCAAGTAGTGTAAAGCAGCCTGTAATTGTTTTTACATGATGGTAGGATTGCTGGTGTCTTTTTTTTCTGTCTTGTAAACATGCAAGATTTCAGGTATGTCTTGTTACTTCTACTTACACCTTAGGTCACACTACATTCATATTTTTTTTTAACAAGTCAGCCGTCTCCCCACCCTTTCACCCACCTCATACATAATCACTGTCTTTGCAGAAAGCGCTCAGATGCTGTTGGCTGAGAATAGTCCTCCCAACTGTCACTATCTCAGACCCCTCCTTCAAAGTGCAGGCATTGGCCTTCCCATTTTCCAGGACTCAAGATCCAGCTAAATCAATTAACTGGTTTCCCTGAATCCCTTCACAAAATGTTACCCTGCTCACACTCCAACGAATCGTCATGTCCCAAAAACCATTTGTCTCATTCTCCCTATCTAACACGCTCACATGCTTCCTGGAAGTCTCAGCCCCTCGCCGACAAAACCTCCTTTACCCCTTCCCTCCAACCTTTTCCTAGGACTGACCCCTACCCCTGCCTTCCCTTCCTACAGATTTATAAGCTCTCAAGTCATTCTGCTTTGATTCATTCTCTCTTAATGACCAAACCCTCAACAACCCCTCTTCAGCCCTCTGACAAATACTTTTAGTAACTCCACCTTCTCCTAATTTCCACATTCCGAATTTTCTGCATAATATTTTCACCACATTGCCCTTAGACAGGACATCACTGCCTCCAGCCTCCTCCTCGCTGCAGCATTGCAACCCATACTTCACCCATATAGAGTGTTGGTACCACTATCTTTCGTACATTCCCTTTTTGCACTCCATGGATAACGTTTTTGTCTCCACAGATACGTCTGATACCTCACCTTTTTCCTTCATCAATTCTATGGTTAACCTCATCCTTCCATAAACCCATCCATGACACGTCAGCTCCCAAAAATGCCTGAAAACATTTACTTCTTCCATAATCTCTCCCAATGTGATATCCAATTTTTTTCTTTATTTAAATCGTTTGATACCCTCATCACTTACTCTTATCTATGTTCACTTTCAGCTTTCTACCTTTACCTCTCCCAAACTCGTCACTAGCCTTTGCAACTTTTCTTTAGACTCTCCATAAGCACAGTATCATCAGCAAAAGTAAACTGTGCACATTTCCCATTTTATAAATTCCCATAATTTAATCCCACCCCTCTCCCCAACACCCTAGCATTTACTTCTTTACAACCCCATCTATGATATGTTAAGCAACCATGTTACATCCCTGTCTGAGACCTGCTTTTACGGGAGTAATCTCCCTCTCTCCTACACACCCTAACCTGAGCCTCACTATCTCATAAAAACTCTTTACAGCCTTCAGTAACTTACTGCACCTATTCCATACACTTGCAACATTTGCCACATTGCTCCCTATCCACTCTATCATATGCCTTTCTAAATCCATAAATGCAATGAAAACTTCTCTACCTTTATCTAAATACTTTCACATATATTGCTTCACTGTAAACACATTCATGTACAAGCATATATATATACACACCTCTCTGGGTTTTCTTCTATTTTTCTTACTAGTTCTTGTTCTTATTTCCTCTTTATCTCCATGAGGAAGTGGAACAGAATTCTTCCTCCATAAGCCATGCGTGTCGTAGGCGACTAGAAATGCCGGGAGCAACGGGCTACAAGTAACCCCTTCTCCTGTATATATTTTTAAATGTAAAAAGGAGAAACTTCGTTTTCCTTTTGGGCCACCGCTTCAGTGGGAGGCCGGCGACGTGTTGAAAGAAGAGATATACGGTGTTGCCCATTTCTGATGGTCCCAAACACACCCTTTTATGTAGTTGATTTTTTTAAATGCCTTTTAAATTAATTTGGGGTCTAAAGGACTAGTCTATTTTACATCATTTCTTATAGAGATAAATTCGTTTAGTAATGGCACTTGAACAGCATTCTGGAATGAAAAAATATCGTAAGTCGGGGTACCACTGTATAACTCATGACCACATGTAACTACACTGTAATGTTTGTGACTGAATTTCAATAAATTCTGTAAATAGTTCATTATGTCTGTAACTTGCTTAGCAAACACAGTTGTTGAGGTCAGTCCTTGAACCCATTATGTGCCTCTGTAATTCTTGAACTAGTGATGAGTATGGCTAAATTTCTTTTTCTATTTACAAAATTTATACCGAGATAATTTATCAAACAACAGCTCTAAGACCAGAAGAGACACTGAATATGGTCCTACCTACTACTGAAAAAGAAAAGAAAAGGTAAGCATACTATTCTCATACCTGAGCTTCACGAATGTTTTGTCTTCGTGTTCCACATAGCAGCAAATCTAATAGTGATGCTATTTGATCCTACCTTAGCTTACTTAGGACGTCCAGTCAACTGATCTGGGCAATCATCTAATAATGCTACATGACATTCAAAGGCACAGGTTGATCAAGGCAGACTGCAATCCCAAAGGCTTTGACCCACTTCTTATCTTTGATGAGATTGGACGGTGTTTGTTCTTCTGCAGCCAGTCTGTAGAAAAAATTACAGACAATACTGACATACAATGAAATTCAATAACACTTGATGAAGATTTCTGCATGCTGGTCCTGGATGTTAGTCATGCAGTCAATACCTCTTCCATGAAGATAATCAATTCAGAAGACCAGGATTTTCACATCTAATTAGTCTTAAATGATATCATAAGGCACTGGGAACTGACAGGAGAGACGTAGAGTTTGTAAGTTGACAATTCTAAAGTTTTTTCACAAAAAAACTAAAATACTGTATGTAAAAAAAGTGTATAACAATGATGGAAGAAGTCATATGCAATGAAGCCAGAAATATAAAAAAGGTACAATATTTTTTTTTTTTTTTTTCAACAAGTCGGCCGTCTCCAGCGAGGCAGGGTGACCCAAAAAAGAAAAGAAAAATCCCCAAAAAGAAAATACAAAACCCCACAAGGTACAATATATCTTTAGTTTTTTCCAATCAGGGGACAGTACACTTGTCAGATATACCTAATGTCATGCCAAGTGAACTTGTATAATAAGCATATGTGATAAACTCCAACACTGTAGGAGTTGGAGTTTATCATCACAAAACCCTCAAGCACTTGTTTTTACACTTAAATGAAACGTCATCTTCAGGATCAACTGAACTCTGTTGTGGAGATGTTTAATTGCAAGCTGAAAATTCAAGTGAAGCTACACTTCACTGTGACACACCAGTACAGTGTGCAGGTCAGGTTGGTCAAGGATATGGATACATACTTTATTTTGTGCTGATAGTGATTTTTAAGAAAATAAGGCATTTCCATTCTGTGTATTTCTTGTGCTGTTTCTCTTGCTTGCAAACTTACTACCACTGGGAGGCAATTAATTATTATTGTTTAGTTGTAATTGGCATCCTGGATTAGGCACTAAATACCATATGATGTCATTGTAATAGCCTTGCTAGTTAGGTTAGCCAGGATAATTTCACTCAATGTCTTTAAGTATATTTCTTCCTCTGTAAAGCCATGCGTGTCGTGAAAGGCGGCTAAAATGCCGGGAGCAAGGGGGGCTAGTAACCCCTTCTCCTGTATACATTACTAATGTTAAAAAGATAAACTTTTGTTTTTCTTTTTGGGCTTGATAGGATATGGCCAGTTTGTTGAAAGAAGATGAAAGAAGTCTAAAAGTATAATATTGCTAGTTTTTAGTGTTACCTGCATACATTTAAGGTCTTTGTAAGCCCAGTTAACTGCTGTCAGACTTCCCAAACTGTACAGATTTCTAGATTATCAAATTTGATTTGGATAATAAGTTTAGAGATTACAGTGTAATTTTTACATGCATGATTTGCAATTTCTGACATTATAGTTGAAGATTAGGATACTACAGTTACAATTAGGATACAATTACAACAATTTAGGAATACAATAACAAGGATACTACAATTACAACAATTAGGACAGCAACAATTACTTGGCTCCCTGTCATTCCCTTCGTAGCAAAATCTAAGTTTTCATCTTTCAAAATCCTTGGGGGAACCTGCAGAATGTTAAATTTTACTTATCATCACCTTGTTGATTGCTACATCCAGCAGCACAAGAAAAATAACCATCACAGAGGTAAGGAAAGGCAAGATGAATTGTATGTGTATGTATGTAGCTGTCAATACAGCTTGTTGGCTATGGCTAACATGACATGGCCAGTGACCACGTGTGTTGCGTGCTTTCACATTATGAATGTAATGTGATGCTTTTCCCATCACATTCATAATGAGGAATAGAGCTGTTATCCAAATAATATAGAAAAACCACTGAAGATTTTCATATAAACCAGAATACTATATAAGGAAAAAATAAAGAATATTATTTATCATACCTGGCAGCTTCCTCTAAAGCTTTATCTTTTTCTTCTTGCGTAACATCTTTCCAGAGGGAGCCAGTGTAGCATCCTCCCCACCAGTCACAACCTTTGTCTCATCCTCCGACACTGCTATGGCCCAAGCCTTGTCCTCATGCTCATCAAATGTTTGTATGCTGACGAGGCTCTTTACTGTCCACTAATTTAAGAAGTCCAAATGGGCCGGTGGAGTATTTGCTGTCAGCTGAACACCCAAGAGAGTCGCAGAACACTCACTATGGCCTTCAGGGTCTGTGAGATGGGTGGGTGAATCATATGATAATTATGTACTATCTTGCTTTTATCATGCCTGTGGTTTTTCCACAGGCAGGGTGTGCTGACATTACAGCTAAATGCCCCTCAACTGATATTCTCACCCCTCTTTTCAAAAGTGTCAGGCACTGTGCCCACCCACTTCAGGACTCAAGGTCCAGCTAACCAGTTTCCCTGAATCCTTCTACAAATGTTGCCTTTCTCACACTCCAACAGCATGTCAAGTCATGAAAACCACTTGCTCTATCTAACACACTCTCATTCACATGTTTGGATGATAAAGCCCTTGCCATACCCAAAACCTCCTTCACCTTCCCCACTCCCTCCAACCTTTCCTATAATAAGTCCTACCTGTCCTTCCCTCTACTAAATTGCCCATCCTGTTTGCTCCAGCCTCTCTAAATGTCCAAACAAACTCAATAACCCCTCCTCAGCCATGGGTATCATTAATAGCCAACCCCACATCTCCTTCTAATCTGCTCCAAACTAGAATTCCCTGTAATATTCACACCATACACTGTCCAAACAACAATCTCTCCACGCTGTAGCCTAGCTTTATCCATGCTGTACCAAATCCATATTTCACACCCATATGAGTGTTGGTACCGCTATAAATCAGTACATTCCCACTTATTTCCTCTATGGATATGGTTCTTTGTCTCCACCAGACACCTCAATACCCCTCATTTTTTTCTGTTGTTCTCATGCGTTCACCCTCATCTTTCCCCATGAACCTGTCTTATGACAAGTCCACTTCTAAATATATGAACACATTCATTTTCTGAATACCCTATCCTTCCGATCTGATGTCCAGTCTTTCAGTACCTAAATTTTTGTTACTCTCATAACTTGTTCTTTCCTATGTTCATGGCACTTCCTTCTTTATATCTTATGTCTACCAACCTTTTAACTTCTCTTCAGAATCTCCCCAAATTTCTATCACTCCAAAGCACTTAACAAATTAGGTGTTACTTTTAACAATAAAGTATGCTGGTGTGAGCCGTAACCAGGATACTTTAATGAAGGAACTGTACATCCCCATTTAAATTGGTAAGAATGTTTGAAACATTTAGTTTCTTTAATTCATTATATTTAAAATGAAATGTCTTAAATGTAGGAAATAAATCTCACAATTTTAGGACTGTAAGCATTATCAAAGTTCATATGAAAAACATATATACCCCACTGAGTAAGGATATAACAAAACTGGTAAGAAATTAAAATAAAACAAATATAAAAAATTGCTCAAATATATATACAGAATAAATTAATGGGCTGCATCTTTGATTTCACTAGAGTAAGTCTGCAAGGTATGCTGAGTCAGCAGCATTTGTTGATGGAAAGGCAGTCCAAAAGATGGTAAAAGTAGTGCTAATACTGGTTTTACAAACGTGCCAAATAGCCCTAATATTTCTATTATGAGGTTTATGTGAACATAGACATAATCAAAACTTCTAGTTAAAATAATCACTTGATAAAATTATTTGGATAATTTAATTGCAACCATAAAAAGTAATTAAGCATTACACAGATAACCCACACACATGAGAGAGAGAGAAGCTTGACCACATTTAGGTCGACTAGGTCCATTTACAAGATCATGCAGTGAACAATAAGACTTCTGACCATTTAATATTCTAAAGAGACTTACAGCAGCATTACTAAAATCTGATAAAGTCCAGATTTTGATAGTGGCATCAGCAGCTGTGGCCAGGGCCTCATCCCTGAGAACTGGGCCGCACCACCACGCCTCTCCATTGACCACGAAAAGTTTTTAGTAATGACAAGTTCTTACTGTCCCCAAATCTGTGACACAAGAATAATATTGCTTTAAGCAGATTTGAATTAAGTTAAAATAATAAGATATACCTGTGTATTTACCCTTTGCTACAACAGCATGCAGTGGACCCCCGGTTGTGCTGCTCCAAACTCAAACAATTATGTAAGTGTATTTTTGTAAGTGTATTTTGAGGGGTCTAAAGGACTAATCTAATTTACATTATTCCTTATGGGAACAAATACGTTCGGTAACGGCATGAACAGAATTCTGGAACAAAATAATGACATAATCTGGGGGTCCACTGTACAGTGGATCCTGGTTTTCGTGTTTTCGTTCAGAATGCTGTTCAAGTGCAGTTACCAAGCAGATTTATTTCTAAAGGAATAATGTAAATTAGACTTTTAGTCTTTAGGTGTATCACCGTAAAAAACACTTACAAAAATGCACCACATAATTTTTGAGTTTGGAGCATCACCCTTCACGAGGGTCCACTGTGCCACCTCTGATGACTTCAGTTTTCTGCTCTGAGCTGGCAAGGACCAGACTCATCTGATCTTCACCTGGTCAGCCAGGCTGTTGCTGGTGGCCCACAGCCCCATATATCATCACAGCTTAGTGTCCCAGCAATCACATATTCTAAAGAGCTCTCATATGTAGTTTTATAAACATGTGTAAGTTTATAATTATTCATAAACCAAATACAGTGGACCCGCTATTCGAACACTCCAAACTCCACCCTCATTTGATGCTGTTCAAAGTGTATTATATATGATTTATTCCCATAAGGAATGATGTAATTAGATTAGTCCATTTCAGACCCTAAAAATACACTTATAAAAGCACTTACAATAATAAACTTACATAAAGGGTGAGTTTTGGAGTGTTGAAATATGGATCACTGTACTACAATAATTAATTTGGAATGACAGGAAAACTGGTGATAATCAGGTAAGACAAATATACCTACTTAAATGAGCTATAACAAAAAAGGCACAATACCGTGACTGGAGACAATACACACACAACCCTTTTATATAAAAGAGAACGTGAAACGTCGTCGTAAGCTCCTCTCTTTTTATATGCGGGTGTGTAAATGAGCTATCACTGTACAAATTTTCACTTAGGTATGGTCTGGAAATGGGAAGTACAATGCCTGCACTTTAAGGAGGTGTCTGGGATGGTGACAGCACCAGGAGGACTGTTCTCAGCTGCGTATCTGGGCGCACTCAAAGACAGTGATGTATGAGTGTGTGAAAGTGTTGAATGATGATGAAAGTATTTTCTTTTTGGGGATTTTCTTTCTTTGGGTCACCCTGCCTCGGTGGGAGGCCGGCGACTTATTTGAAAAAAAAAAAAAAAAAAATGGAAGCTTTATCATGTTTACAGAGGAACATGCAATTAGAACATTGATACAGGCGTAGAACCTCAAATTTACAAGCTTTGTTAAGTCACAAGATATACAGTGGTCATGAGGTTATATTAATTCATTCCAGAAGATAGATAGGTACCTCCATACTATTGTAACTGAAACCCCAAGATACAAATTTTATGGTAATTCGTTACGAAGACCCAGAAAGTGAAACTTTACTTTACCTTGGACGTACATGCTCACAGATATAACTGCATGACACTGTATCTCTCTTCATCTGTCTTATCCATAATAACAAGTACTTCTATCTCTACAATAACCTCTCTGCTTTTTCATAGCTTAGTTAATCATTACTTTACAATTCTTACATTTCTTTGCTTGATAATAGCTCAGTGGGAAATGGTTGATGTGTTAATAAAATTATAATGTTTGGTCGTGAAAAGCCATATATGTACAAATGATATGTGTTACAATGGACAGTTATATTACAGGTTTTATTGTATGATTTTGGTTACTACTATTGAGAAAAATTGTGGCACAATTTTATACAACACTTCTTAAAATTAACTTAACATGGTTCGATTTGCAAAGGAGAAAAAAGTGGAGCGTCACCTGCAAGATATTTGTGATAAAGGAAGGAAGGAGAGAGGCCTGAAAAAGGAATTGTATCTTTAGCACAGACTGGTTCCCACAACTTTCAGTTGCCTAATAAGGTGGTGGACCCCTTCATGAACAAATTCATTTCAGGCCTGCTCAAGTGCCATTACCGACAGATTTACTTCCTTAGAAATAATCGCCTCCGCGTAGGTTAGTCTGTTCAGACCCCAAATACACTTCACAAACACCACAATGTTATGCCCATAACTGTACGATTTTCGGGGGGGTGTTCGTTAGGCGGGGTCCACTGTATATAATACAGTGGACCCTGGGAGTTTCGTTCACCTCAAACTCGAACAATTATAAGTGTATTTTTAAATAAAGAATACTTTTGTAAAAGATGTATTTTGGGGAATCTAACATTTAATGTATTACCATTTTGTTCTGGAATAAATTCGTTGAAATACTGACACTCAAGCAGCATTCTGGAAAGAATTTTCCAACGAAAACCGAGGGTCCCACTGTATTAAGTTTTCTGGTTAAATTAAGCTGACTGATCATACAAGCAAGTAATTTCCTATGAATTGCAGGAAATTATTTCTGAGGTATTATGAGCCACATCAAGTGTTTAATGCTGTGAGACAAGTGTTTTGGAAGAAAATGCCAACAAAGAACATATCAGTCAGCAGAAAAGTGCACCAGGCTTCCAAGGCAGCAAAGGATCATGCATGACTTCATTTGCAGTCAAGGCATCAGGTGATTTAAAGTGTATTATGGTTGTTACATCTGGGAGATCATAATTGGCTGAAGGTGTGAGATAAAACACCTTACCAGTAATTTGGAAGTCAAACCAGTCAACATGGATGACAGAGGAAATATTTATTGACTTGTTTAAGCATCACTTTATTTCTGAAGTCAAACTTTACCTACAGCAAAGATAACACATTCAAAATCTCTTGTTCTCCAATCAATTCCGTACTCATCAGAAGCTTTGCTGGATGTGACCCCATTGTAAAAGTTGTGTTTTTACCTCCAAATACAGCATCTTTAGTAGCCACTGGATCAAGGAGTTATTAAGTCATTCAGTGTTTTTTTTCAGCAATCGGACATCTCATCAGGCAGTGTGACCCAAGAAGAAATCCCCAAAAGAAAACACTTTCATCATCATTCAACATTCACCACATGTCACTGTCTTTGCAGGCGCTCAGATACGACAGCTGAGCTGAGTCCCTCCCAGCTGTCACTATCTGTGGACCCCACTCCTTCAAAGTGCAGGCATTGTACTTCCATTTTCAGGACTCAAAATCCAACTAAATCAAATTAACTGGTTCACCTGAATCATACAAATGTTACCTGCTCACACTCAACAGATCGTCATGTCCATGGCTCCATTCGTCTCCATTCCATCATCACTTACGCCCACATTGCTTCCTGAAGTCCAAGCTCATGACAAGGCGCCACTTTACCCCCTCCTCCAACCTTTTCTGGGACGACCCCTACCCTGCCTTCCTTCCCTACAGGTTATCGCTCTCCAAGTCATTCTGCTGATTCTGTTCTCTCTTGACAGGCCGACCACCTCAACAACCCCTCTTCAGCCCTCTGACAAATATACTTTTAATGTCCCACCTTCTCATTCATTCAAATTTTCACCATAATATTTTCTGCATTGTATAGACAGGACATCTCCACTGCCTCCAGCCTCCTCCTCGCTGCAGCATTTGCAGCCATGCTTGCCCCATATAAAGTGTTGGTACCCTACTATCACTTTCATTACATTCCTTTTCCTCCATGGATAACGTTTTTGTCTCCACAGATACCTCACGCACCACTCACCTTTTTCCTTCATCAATTCTATGGTTAACCTCTGTCCTTCATAAACCCATCTAGCTGACCACGTCCAACTCTAAATACCTGAAAACATTTTAGCACAACCATAATCCTCTCCAATGTGATATCCAATTTTTCTTTATTTAAATCGTTTGATACCCTCATCACCTTATCAACCCCATCTGTATTAAGCTTTCAACTTTCTACCTTTACACTCCCAAACTCGTCCATAACCTTTTGCAACTTTTCTTTACGAAAATCTCCCATAGGCTGGTATCATCAGTGAAAGTAACTGTAGCTGTTTCCATTCAAGTGTAACTACACAAAAAGTTGAAAAAATGATTTGCATCAATGGACTCTTAACTCAACCTGGCAGGCTCAAGTTTCTGGAATAAATTTAACATTGCAAGATGCCATCAGCATTCTGCTGAAATGCGTGAACAGTGCCCCAATCAACATCGTACAGGCTGAGGAAAGTTATGGCCTTGTATTAGTTGCTCACTGTTTTCACTTCCGCTTGAGAGTCCAGGTTCAGGAAATTGTTCATGGAAAGGAGATTGTAGGTGATAGTTTGAAGATATGAATGAAGATGTGAATAAACTCTTAGAAGATGGTGATGATGAAGACAAGAGTGCAAAATGTTGAAACAAATATACAGATACAAATTATACAAAAGATGATGAAGAAGAACTTGAGAAAAACAGTTAACATTGCAGCAGTTATGTGAGCAGTTGCATATTATTGAGTAAGCTACCCAGACTTTTTTTCAATGAAGAGGACCCTGACAAATCCTAGAAGCAGTGCTTTGAAACGGGTCTAGACAAGCTGATGATGCCTTACCATCAGCTGAATAATGTACTGCAAGGTAAGAGCCCAGAGATCCATTACAGAATTTATGCACACTCCAATACAACCTCGACTTTAGTACCAGAACCTCTACCATCCACTTCTGCTGACAACCAACAACCACTCACACCTCAGCCAAGGACGGCTAAACCATACATCTCCACTCTCTTCTAATCATCCCTAACACCAGCATACCCACAATTGGTAAAGAAATACTATTGTATTTCTGTTGCATTGTAGTCTTAAGCAGTAAAAACATAATATATCACGACAATGAACTATAATTGCATATTCACTTTTATTTTTTTTGTAGATTTGTTATTCTAAAAAAAGTTGTTTGGCTTTTAGGGACTCCCAGGAATGTAACCTATTTTCCCCATAAGTTCTTCAGTTTATCTAACACGGTTTTACCTAACACGGCGTTTTCAGGAACGTAACTGCCGTGTAATATAACAGTCTACTGTATGTGTTAATACTTTAGAGTTCCAAACTATGAACTCTGACAAGAAGATGTCATTATATGCACATGGCTGTGTTGCTCGGAATAATAATAATAATAATAATAATAATAATAATTCTCCATGGAAAAGTGGAACAGGAATTCTTCCTCCATAAGCCATGTGTGTCATACAAGGCGACTAAAATGTTGGGAGCAAGGGGCTAGTAACCCTTCTCCTGTATATATCACTGTCTTTGCAGGCGCTCAGATACATTTTGCAAAAATTGCCATACCTGTATGGTGATACAGTATAAAAAATGAAGCTCTCACCTTGGCAGTTCTGTCTGAGTAGGCCTGTAGCAATTAATTTGTAGTTGACAGATACACAAATAAATTAATATCTTTATCATGGGCTTTTCTGTATGTGTAGAAGATAAGACAGACACATGACTGATGGAAGTGTCTGTAGCTTTTATTTCCTTGTCAGCGTCCATTTCTTAATACACATATCTTGACTAGCAGTCACCATAAATCTGGAAAGAGATCAATACCATTAAAATATTAAAAGGAAATACAGTGGTACCTCGACATCATGAGCAGCTCCCAACTCGAACAATTATGTAAGTGTATTTCTGTTAGTGCTTTTGTAAGTGTATTTTGGGGGTCTGAAGCGGATTAATCTAATTATATTTTCATATGGGAAAAATTAAGCTCGGTATCTTTTCAGACAGCCTTCTGGAGCAATTAAAGTAACCGAGGTACCACTGTACGTTTATTTAAAAGGATAATTATTTTGTGAAAAAAATATTTAAAATTTCAGAAAGATTTTTGCATGAAAGCATTTTCAAATATTTAAAATTACTGTATAGTATTTCTCATACAGTTAATTTCTTGTTAAGAAATGTCATACAACTTTGTTAAATGGTGTTCAGCATACTGAACTGAGGTATGGCAGGTTGGGCTATGCTAGATTAGGTTAGTTTAGACTGAAGTTAGGTTAAGCTAGATTACATTATACAGTACTGTGTGCATTTAGATTGAACATGAATCTCTGTGAGCAAGTCCAACACAGCCACCACTAAGTGTGTGACCAACAGCTGAAGCTATGCAAACAACAGTCCCATCATCTTTCAATTGCCAAGCTACGAACTGTTATCATGGGAACTGAAAAAAAGGTTCTATGAAGGTATTCCATTCTATGATCATTTGAATGGAAATAAAAATCACCATTTACACCATTCTGTGACTAAGCACAATTTCTAAAACATGAGTATAGTTTCTCCCATTTACCTTCGTTTAGCAAGGAAAATTTCTATACAAACCTCTTCATCTATAAATAAAATTCACAGCTCTTTAAGGTGGTTTTAATAAATGCTACCTTACATAGTTTTCTTTTCAGTATTTGATCTGACCATCTATCTTTCACATCTACTTGCAAAACTATTTAACCATCTTTGTAGGACTCCTGTACACAAGTAATATTACAATCATAAAGTTTTCTTTGGCAATACAGTACGTACATCTAAATGACCCAGACTTCACATTCCTTTCTTTCTCTCTTCATATCTAGTGAGCTAGAACCACTCCCTTTAATAATTTTTACCATTATTATATTTTGATGAAAGCCAAATTCTCTTACCAAACCTCTATATAAACACATGCTGAAAATTCAAATACAATTTTTTATTTTGAGTTGAATTTACAGTGTGCTTTATACGGAGAGTTGGTAAGAGTGTTTAGATTTATCAAGTAAAACAATGACAATATTATTAGATGGAGGGTTGCGAATGATGAATATAAGAATGGGAAAGGAGATGAAAAATGTCTCATTTAGATGTTTGGCCAAAAACCTGCATAAGGAATCTTGTGATGCGGTTGTCTGTCCTGGACCATTGTTAAATCACAACAGAATGAAATGGCAATGAAGTCAGATAACAGAATGGGAGGAAGGGAAAGAAGGTAGTAGTAGTGGTAGCAGTTACTACTAGTACAACAACCACCACCACTACTGTTCTTATTACTACTATCACCAATATTACTACTACTACTCTTCTCTTCCCTCACTCCACCCATTCTATCTTCTGGCCTTCTCTACCTTTTTTATTATTCAGCTGTCACTTGACAATCGCTAGGATGAACCTAAACTTTGTCATAAGGGCCCCTCTCCCTAGAATTTTATATTTTTGGTGAACTGTTCCAGCCATGCCATTAACATTTTATTCATCAGATTTTGCATTCCTAAAATTTTGTTAAATAATTTAATGTACAGTAATTTCTTTTGAATATTTGTTTATTTTGTTTTGTGTAGGAATATGCAACACATGTAATGAGTGAACTTTCTTGCTACACAACATTAAGAGGCTTTATTAACCCTTTCCAGGGTAGAAGAGGCCCTCTCATAAGGCTTCGTTCTCAGGGTTGAAAATTTTCGGAAAAAAAAAAAATCATTTTTTTTCTTATGAAATGATAGAGAATCATTTTCCGATCATAATGACACTAATATAATTTGATGGAAAACTAACGGAGTATGCTCTCGCAAAAGTTAGCGGTATCGGCCGATATTTATGTATCAGCGGATTTCACCCACTTTGAGCCCTATTTTTCGGCCAATTCCAATATATCAGTCTACTAAAATTTTAGCTATTTCGCTAGAATTCCATTTGTTCTATCAATTGAGTACAAGAAACTGCCAATTTACCGATTTGAACTGCCCAATAAAGTGGTCAAATTTGGCAATTTGGCCAATTTTCGCACAAAATTTTCAAAGATGTCAATTTCAAAAATATGGTCCAGAATAAGCAGAGACAGACATTCCTGGCACTAAAGCTAACATTTTATCTGTTTCATTAGTCACGTCTCAGGCCCCTCTTACATTACTTTTGCTTTTCATTTTGAATTTTATTCTCACAAAAAATAGATTTTCTGTTATGTATACTACTGCATCATTGTAAAAACGGTATAAATAATATCAGTGCACTTATTGCAGAATATTAGACTCATCAGTTGATGTGTAGTAGGCATGGCGTGATTTGTTACTCTTGAACATCGGCCTGAAATCAAGCATTTCGCTACTTTGCTCTCAGTTTCAAGGTACTTGTCATCGTAAATCAATCAAAATTATCTCCATTTCTGTAATATATCTTCTATTCTATCAAGAAATGAGACCAAGAAAACGAGAATATAACCATAAATACCATCGAAAATAGACTGCAAATTACGCTGTTTTAAACCAAAAACACAGTCAGAGTTTTTTCCTCATTACGCACTGTGTGGTGCAGGATTTTTGCTTTTTATACTGCGCACACTTGACACAGGCATTCTCAAACATCTAGGCCTACCAGCCTGTTTCTGTGATTTAGCTAGAGATTTAGAGGCGTACTAGTATGTCAATAACCCTGATGCATAAGCCGTACCAGTATGGCGAAAAGCCACCAAAGGGTTAAGCCTATACAGTGTTTCAAGCCTCAGCAAGACCTGTGTAACTTCACCAGCTTGGCAGAATCTTCCAGTATCCATGTGTGTGTGTGCATTTAGGTACTCTAAGGAGCCCTCCTCCAAACACACTCCAGCTCCCTTCACATGCAACGACTGAAAGGACTTTACAAATACACAATCCTTATTATATTTAAAAAATAATAAGGGTACACTTTATATAAGACTTCATTTACAGGATGAAAGTACCAACACTGACAATTTGGAAAACAAAGCCAATGTGTATATATGGTACCACTCTCTTTGCTAACCTCGAAGAAAATAAAAATTCTGAAATAATCAGAGACATTAGTGCTCCCAACTGCATAGAAAAAGAAAGAGCATAAACAATATGGAAAGAATAAGTCAACATCTGTATAATTTATATGAGACCCCACATCCCTACAGAAATAGGTGAAGGTAATGCATAGTAATGAATATCACTTATGACAACAAAAACAAGAACTCCAGGACACATCAAGGCTAAAAGGAGTGATACATTATGCGATGGTAAACATATGAAGCAATATTTGTGGCTGAGTTGGATGTCCTAGATAATCTAATACAGGGCAGTGTGCCCTGTATTAGATGACAGCTGAAGCTTTTGACAGTTGTAAATACGAAGCTGTATGCTATTTTATGAGCCCACCACCAGATGGCTTTCTCCTGCACCCACAAAAATGGCATCAGAATTTGATCATTATAACCTGCAAGCTGAAATACAATTTTTAGTCAGCATATATTGTCGTATATAAACAGAGCTTTTAAGTTTTGCCACTAAATTGATTTTTATTTTTAACATGTTGGCTGTATGTCTCCCACCAAGGCAGGGTGACCCAAGAAAGAAAAACTTTTCGTCATCATTCAACACTTTCTGAAATATTACCTGCTCACACTCCAACAGCTCGTCAGGTCCCAAAAACCATTCATCTCCATTCACTCTTATCTAACGTGCTCATGTGACTTAACTTGGAAGTCAAGCTCCTCGCCCACAAACACTCCTTTACCCCCTCCCTTCAGCAGCACACCTTGGGCGACCACTACACACAGCCTAACCACTACAGTTTACGCCATGCTCTTTCAGAATCGTTCTACTTTGTTCCATCCCAGTTGAACTACTAATTAACTCTCAGGCTATTGCCTGTGGAGACCTTACCACCTATGTAGTAAGTGCTTCCTTTAAATGATACAGCATATAAAATAGCGATAAAAAAATAAAACAAGAGTTAATTACATTTCCATAAAGTGACTTTGTGGCTCTTGCATAACCTAGTCACAAAAGACAGATGAAATCTTATACATATAACACTCAAATTTATTGCATAAGTTCCAGCACCTTCAAATATGCTGTGAATGGCAACTTTTAGCTAGACATGAGAGAATGGATCACTGTGCAGTGAATATCCACAGAATAAAAAAATTCTGCCCACACAGTGCATGATGAGAAAAGCAAACCTTCGACCTTGTGTATGGTTAAAGTAGTGATTTCTTGGTGTTTTCTGGGATGGTTTTATGGTTTATTGTGGATTCTTGGCATCATTTGACAGAATCAGAAACATATACTACTGAAATAGAGATGATTTTGATCAGTTTCACGACCAAGTAGCTTGTAATGGGGCTCAAACTGAAATATTCGGAATGTTGACAAAATTTCTCTGTGGAATGGTAAAGGCAACCCCTGATCATTTATTTTTCTAACTAGGTCTGCTTCAATTATTGGAATGCTCTAAACTATGACCAATCATTCCTGGTTATATTTTATTATCTGAGGAAATATGAGTAAAACTTTTTATTTTTATGTAATGATGTATTCAACACAGAAGGCAAGTGCAATATAGGAGAGGCTTGGGGATGTGATTATTGAAAAGAGGAAAGGTTGCTTTAGTTGCTGAAATCCATACCATGTTTATTTTGGATTTTTTTTTTTTTTTAATTAGAATTTGTTGAATTTTTGTGTAAAAAGTTGCCCAAATTATTGGCTTCTTGGCAATGTAGTTCTGACAAGAATCAATCAATTTATTTCCCACATGATATATCATTTGTGCAAAATTAAAGACACTGGATCTGTCATACTGGAAGCCCATTAGTTATGCAGAACATTTTGGGCAAGTTAAACCTAACTTAGTCTCAAAGGATACCGTATTTTACAAATATGTATAGTATAAGACAATAATGATTTTCACAGTAAAATAGATTACATGAATATTAAACAACTGTATATATGAAGCAGATAAAATTATAAGTTACATGAAAATAAGAACACTTAGATTACACTATACATATTAAGAAAGTGAGGGAATTAATTTTTCTAAATTTTAAAAAAAAATAGAAAAATGCATAGGGCAGAGTTGTACCTGTTTCATATATCCAGAAAGGAGTCTTTGCAAGATTACTGAATGATCATAGGTAGTCATAATAATGGAATCAAGGGATGATGGTGAGTAACTTGATTGGTAAGTAACTCCAACTTTATCAGGTGGTGTCAGCACTGGTGCTGAAGCCTTCCACACTTCGACCAGCATCCACCTGCCATACTGCAGGAATTCCTGAGAGGGTCAGGAGGATTAGGATCAACAGGCAAAACACATATACATTAACACTCTATACTACATATACAAATGTAAAAGTAAGAGAAAATAACAGAATAGGTGTGATGCTGGTGGTGCTCTTGATCCAATGAGTGGAGCTGCCCCTCTTTCAAACCAATCCTGATTGTCACCCACTCATTACTGGGTTTAGGCTTCCTCATGAATAATAACAACGAAGATAGGAATCGCTGTCAGTGATACAGATCACTGACAAGGATTCATACTCTTACATGTGCTTGCATTTTGTCAGTTTTCTATGAATTAACAGTCCATTATCTAGCAAGATGCATGCATACAAAGCTCTGCAATGCATCCTTTCTCTTAAATACAGTGGTACCTCGAGTTACGATGGTCCCCAAAATCGCCCTTTTATGTTAGTTATTTTTAAAATGCTTTTGTAAGTATATTTTTTTGGGGGTGTAAAAGGACTAGTCTATTTTACATTATTCATATGGGGATAAATTCGTTTAGTAATGGCACTTGAACAGCATTCTCGAGCCGAAAAATATAGTAACTCGGTACCACTGTACTTTTAAGTGGTGATCTTCTACTTACATATTCTGAATATATTTTACCTCATTTTTGGTCACCTATATCATACACAGCAGCCTGAATTATCAAAGAGACCGGGCACCCACGCGGGTAGTGTACCGGGGGATTGAGCTTCAGAAAATTGGTTTCCTGGTCAGAATAACCCCTGGAAATAGGTTTAGTGCTTCAAATGAAACCCCAGAACAATGTCTTCTTTCATTCAGTGAACATGCAAATGTTGCAGGTCACTTTATTAAGGAGCTAAACATAAAACAAATCTCTATACTAACCTTTATCACCAACCAACAAGAAACTGTATGTGGCATCCTGCCTTACTGCTGGAATCTGTGCAGAGCATAAGCCTGAGATAGACTCAAATACTGGCACGACTTTCTTGCTGACCATGGTTGCTAGCTCCCACACAATGATAACACGGTCCAACCCACAACTGAAATAATGGTATAACGTTATGAAAAGACAAAGTTTATTTTTAATTAACATACCAGCCACATCCCACTGAGGCAGGGTGACCTAAGAAGAAACAAAAGTTTTTGTTTTAAATTTAGTAATTTACAGTGGACCCCGAGTTTCATAAGGTTCTTATTTCGTAGATCGTGTTTGCATAGCTTTTCACAATATATTTGGTGTTTTTTTTTGGTGGTTTAGTGATTGTCACTGTGAAATAAGTCACCATGGGTCCAAAGAAGTTTCCTAGTGGCACCTGTGGTAAAGAAGTGAGGAACACCATCGAACTGAAGAAAGATTATAGAGAAAATATGAGTGGCGTACGTCTGAGTGAGCTTGCCAGGCTGTACAAGAAAACCCCATCTACTATCAGCTCTATCTGGCAAGAGAAATGAGATCAAGGAAGCTAATGTTGCCAAGGGGTTGATATGTTGAAAATGAATCGAAAACAGTGGATGAGGTTGAGAAGTTGTTGTTAGTGTGTGGATCAATGAAAAACAGAGGCGGGTGATAGTATTTCCATGGCGATAATTTGTAAGGCAAGGAAGTTGCCTTAGATGCTTGTCAAAGACAATGCCTGGAACCAGTGGT
This sequence comes from Cherax destructor, assembly GCA_009830355.1. NCBI lineage: Eukaryota > Metazoa > Arthropoda > Malacostraca > Decapoda > Parastacidae > Cherax > Cherax destructor. The sequence goes on from WNWK01017634.1 coordinate 31,522, forward strand.
GGGCGAGTGATTTTAAAGCCAGCAAAGGCTGGTTTTGTCAGGTTTAAGAAACGTAGTGGCATACACAGTGTTGTGAGACATGGTGAGGCAACCAGCCTCAGACAAATGTGCAGCTGAAAATTTGTGCAGAATTCCAGAGGTTTGTAAAGCTGAACAATTCCTCCCCCAACAAGTGTTTAACTGTGACAAACAGGCCTGTTTTGGAAGAAAATGCCAACAGGACCTTCATTACTCCAGGAGGAAAAGGCACAGCCAGGACACAAGCCTATGAAAGACAGGCTAACTCTTATGATGTGTGCCAATGCCAGTGGTGATTTTTAAAATTAGCCTTTACTAGTGTATCACTATAGGAAATCCCAGACCCTTCAGAATCACAGTGTTGACAAGAATAATTTGTGTGCATTGGAAGGCTAACACCAATGCATGGAGTCACTACGGAGATTTTCAAGGGGCTGGTTGACTGGAGTGTTTTGGCCCTAGTGTGAAGAAATACCTATTGGAAAAGAGTCCACTCAAGTGCCTCTGGTACTGGACAATGCTCCTGCTCACCCCTCACAACTTGCAAAGTGTTTGTCTGACAAGTGTAATTTCATCAGAGTGAAGTTCTTGCCTCCTAACACCTCCTCTCATCCAGCCCATGGACCAGAAGGTCATTTCCAACTTCAAAAACTGTACACCAAAGCAGTGTTTGAAAAAGTGCTTTTGAAGTGACCTCGGACACTGAGTTGATCCTAAGAGAGTTCTGGAAAGATCATGTCGTGCATTACCACCTTATAGGTAAGGCTTGGGGAGGGAGTGACTTTCAGGACTTTGAACTCTGCTTGGAGACCATTGTGGCTGAGTTGTGTCCAACAGAGGGATTTTGAAGGATTTGAGGCTGACCCTGACCCTGACAACCCTGTGCCTGTTGTGCATGGAAGATATTGTGGCATTGGGAACAGCCTGAGGTTGGAGGTGAGTGGTGAGGATGTGGAAGAGTTGGTGGAGGAGCACAGGGTAGAGCTAACAACTGAAGAAGAAACTGCAGAGCTTCATCTGGAACAGCAACAGACTACAGCTGAGGTTATTGCTTCAAAGGAGGGAGGAATTGAGAGACAGAAGGAGGTGCCTTCTAGCCTGGTGTAGAGATGTGTACAAAAGTGGAATGAGTTGCAGACATTTGTTGAAAGACACCACCTAGCAAAAGCTGAAATGGCCTTCTCTTTGCCACTTCAGTAATGACTATAACCGCTGGGAAGTGTTGAAGAGTGTGAAACAGGATTCCTGGACGAGTTATTTACCAGGCAGGGTCTAGTGGCTCTCATTTAATCCTGGCATTAAAAAGACCAGAAGGAGTAACCCCAGAGAGGACTTGTTACCTGAAGTCCTTTTGGAGATTCCCCTTCAACTGCCCTGCCCTGTCAACAACTCACCTTCCAGATGCCTGCAACTCTTCAATAAGGTAAGTAAATGTATATATATACAGTGGTACCCCGGTTCTGATGGTCCCCAAACTCACCCTTTTATGTAAGTTTATTTTTTAATGCTTTTGTAAGTGTAATTTTGGGGTCTAAAGGAGACTGGTCTATTTTTGCTTTCACAAAGAGATAGTCTCGTTGACAATGGCACTTGAACAGCATTGGAATGAAAAAATATCGTAAACGGTACCACTGTATATTGTTTTTAATTATTTTGCATGAATCTTTTTTTTTTTGTGGAACGGATTAATTGTATTTGTTATCTTATGCAGAAGGAAATAATGATTGAGATTTAGTAAACTTCGTGTTAAATGCTCTGGTGGTTAATTGATACCGGGGTCCACTGTATACAGAAGAAGGGGTTAATAGCCCCTTGCTCCCAGCATTTAGTTTCCTCTTATGACACACTAACTAAGCAGTGTTTGAAAATATACAGTGGAGACCGGTTAACGAAAACCCCGGAAATACGTGCAATTATGTAAGTATTTTCAATATTGTAAGTGCTTGTGGAAGTGTATTTTGGGGGGTCTGAAATAGACCTAACCTAAAATGACATTTTCTTAAAGTAAATTACGTTGGTAATAGCATATGACAAAATATGCAATGAATTTTCATTAACCGGGGTTCCACTGTACAGTGGGTTGAGTTGTAAAAACTCACTCCTGAAGTCTGCTCAGCCGCGAGCAGATTACTCCCGGTAAGGAAAAATGCGTGGGGCTGGTCTGGCTCGGGCCACCCCAAATACACTTCCTAAGCACCTAATATCTTTCTTTCTTTCCAACAACTTCGGCGTTTCCCATAGGCCAGAATTTGGCCCAAAATGAAAGTTTCCATTTGCATTTAGTAATATCTTCCCCAGGAGAAGGGTTACTAGCCCTTATGTCCCAGCATTTTTAGTCGGAGGAAGAATTCTGTTCTCCCACTCCATGGAGGAGCTTACAATAGTATACTTACATAATTGTACGATTTCCGGGGTTTCTGAAACTCGGGGTCCACTGGACCCGAGTTTAAAACAAGCCCAGTAAGTACATTTATCTTCAAAGTATAATATTGTAAGTGCTGTGGAAAAGTATTTTGGGTGTCTGAAATAGACTAACTTACGTGACATTCTTAAGAAGAGTAAATTCGTTCGTGTGGCACTTGAGCTTTTTTTTTGGGGGAAAATTCCCCCCCCAAAAAATTAATTTTTTAAATTTTTTAAAAACCTTTTTTTTTTAAAGGAAAAGAAAATTTTTTTCCCTTTAAAAAAAAAAATTTTTTTTAAATTTTTTTTTTTTTTTTTTGGGGTTAATTTTGGGGAAATTTTTCCCCCCCCCCCTTTTTTTTTTCCCTTTTTTTTTGGGGGGGATTTTGAAAAAAGGGGGTTTTTCCCCCCCCCCCAAAAAAACCCCCTTTTTAAAAAATTTTTTAAAAAATTTTTTTTTTTTTAAAAAAAAATTTTTAAAATCCCTTTTTAAATTTTTTTTTTTTAAAAAAAAAATTTTAAAAATTTTTTTTCCTTTTCCCGGGAAAAGGGTTTGGTTGAAAATTTCCCCCTTAACCCCCCCCCAAAAAAAATTTTCCCCCCCGGGGGGGGCCCCCCCCCAAAAAAAATTTTTCCCTTTTTCCCTTATTTTTTTTTTAAAAAAATTTTTTTAAAAAATTTTTTCCCAAAAAATTTTCCCTTTTTTTTTTTCCCCCGGGGTTCCCCCTTTTTTTTTTTTTTTTTGGGGAATTTTTTTTTTAAAAAAAAAAAAATTAAAAAATTTTTCCTTTTGGGGGGGGGCCCCCCAAAAAACCCCGGGGAAAACCCCCCCTTTTTTTAAAAAAGGGAAAAAAAAATTTTTTTTAAAAAAAATTTCCAAAAAAAAAAATTTTTTTTGGGGGTTTTCCTTTGGGGGGGGGTTTTTTTAAAAAAATTTTTTTTTTCCCCTTTTAAAAAAAGGCCCCAGGGAAAAGGGGGGGGAAAACCCCGGGCCCTAAAAAAAAATTTTTTTGGGGGAAAATTTTAAAAAAAAATTTTTTTTTTCCCCAAAAAAAAAAAAATTTTTTAAAAAAATTAAAAAAATTTTTTTTTTGATTTTAAAACCTTTTAAAAAAAACTTAAAATTTAAAAAATTTCCCCTTTAGGGGGTTTTTTTTTTGGGGGGAAAAAAGGGGGTTTTTTTTTGGGGGGGCCCCCCCCCGGGGGGTTTTTTTTTTTGGGTTTGGTTTAAACCCACTTTTTTGGGGTTTTTAAAAAAAAAAAAACCCCCAAAAAGGGGTTTAAAATTTTTTAAACCCCCCCCTTTTTTTTTTTTTTTAAGGTTTTTGGGGGAAAAATTTTTTAATTTTTTTTTTTAAAATTTTTTTTTTTTAAAAAACCCCAATTTTAAAAAAAATTTCCCCAAAAAAACCCAAAAAAAAAATTTAAAAAAAAAAAAAGGGGTTTTTTCCCCAAAATTTTAAAAATTTTTTTTTTGGGGGGAAAAAAAAAAGGGGGAAAAAAGACTGTCTAAAGTTTTCTCCCCTTTTAAAAATTTGGGGGTTGTGTTTTTTCCCGCTATGGCATCGGGACTTTATGCTTCATACCATACTATAATTTTAACAACCATCTCAAATAAATGGTTTTTGAATATTGCAAGTTAAACTGAGCCCTTTGCAATTTTTATCAACAACTATCTTCTTAGAAATTTTCAATTCTAATACAGTACACAATCAGTTAAAGAGCATGCTAAATACCTACCAGACATTTTTTTTTTTTTTCAACAAGTTGGTCGCTCCCCCCCAATGACCCAAAAAGAAAGAAAATCCCCAAAAGAAAATACTTCATCATTTCAACACTTTTAAACCCCACTCCTTCATAATCACTGTACGTTAGGCCTATATTGGAGTATGCAGCACCATTTTGGGAAACCCCAAAACTAGCCAAGCTTTTAAAAAAACTGGGGAAAGGCAAGGTTTGAAAAAAGACTAGCCCCCGGGGCTAAAATTTTTGCCCCACGAGGAGAGGTTAAGGGGAAAACGACCTGGCGACTCTGGAGGACAGAAGAAACAGGGTAACATGATAACAAATATAAAATACTGAGAGGAATTGACAAGGTTGACAGAGACGGAATGTTCAGAGATGGAACACAAAAACAAGGGGGCACAGTTGGGGAAAACTCAGATGAATCACAGGGGTGTTGGAAGTATTTCTTCAGTCAGAGTGGTCGGGGGGAAAAAGGGAAAAGTTTGGGGGAAAAAATGTAGTGGAGGCAGGATCCATTCATAGCTTTAAAAAAGGTTGATAAAGCTCATGGCGCAGGGAGAAGTAGCGACCCCCGAGACGGAACCAGGGCATGACTCGGGCCCCCCCCCAAACCCTAAAGGGGTACACACACACACATACCCCCCACAATCACCGCGGGGCCCGGGGCTAAGTATCGACCCCTGCAACCACAATTGGGGGAAATACACACACACACACACACAAATATCAACAGGCCCCTTTTCGACATTGCCTAGGGGGAAAAAGGGGGCTGTGTTTTTGGGGGGGCTCAGATATTTACACTTTTTGGGGAAATTCCTCCAAACTGCCAATATCCCCCAAACCCCTTTCCCCTTTTAAAATGCAGGCATTGTATTTCCCATTTGGACTCAAGTCCGGGGCCCTTTTCCTGAATCCCTTCCAAAAAATTACCCTGCTCACATCCCCAAAAAACCTCAGGTCCCAAAAAAACCCCCCGTCTCCATTCACTCCTATCTAACACGCTCACACATGCTTCCCGGAAGTCCAATCCTGCCCACAAAAAACCCCCCTTTTTTCCCCCCCCCTTTAACCCGAGGGGGGGCCCCTACCCCGCCTTCCTTCTCCTACAGATTTATAAGCTCTCTAAATCATTCTACTTTGATCCATTCTTTCTAAACCAAAAAACCCCAACAACCCCCTTTTTTGGGCCCCCTGACTAATACTTTTGTCTCCACCTCCTCCTAATTTCTACCTCCAATTTTTGCAAAAATTTTTACCCCCTTTCCCTTAGACACAATCTCCACCGGGTCCCCCCCCCTCCTCGCTTTTCAGCATTTGCAACCCATGCTTCACACCCAAAAAAGTGTTGGTACCACTATACATTCCCCCTTTTTTTTTCCATGGATAATTTTTTTCCCCCCAGATCCTCAACGCATCACTCACCTTTTTTTTCCTTTTTCAATTCTAGGGTTTAAACCCTTTTTAAACCCCCTCCACTGAAAAAGTCAACTCCCAAATATTAAAACATTCCCTTCCCTACTCCCTCTCCCCCAAACTGATACATGTACCCCAATTTTTTTTTATCTAAATCGTTTGATACCCCCATCACCTTACTCTTATCATTTCACTTTAAATTTTCCTTTTACACACCCCCCCACCCCTCCCCCCAAACCCCCAGCATTTTTTTTTTTAAACCCCCATCTATGAACATATTAAAAAACCCCTTAATTACACATCCCTGTCTAAGACCCCTTTTGGGGGGGTTCCCCCCCTCTCCTACACCCCTAACTTGAGCCTCACTATTTAAAAAAACCCCTTTTTTCAGACATAACTTCATTTAATTTTGGGGGGGAAATATTTAATCCACTATTTTACCATTGCACAGCTATAACCTCAAAATGTTGAACATACCTGAAAAAGGGGTGCATTATTTTTTTTGATTTCCAGTGAGGTAACAGCTGAGTGGTGACCTTCCAGAGAATTATCATGCTGTGATGAACCAGCCTGCAGGTCCACACATTTTTGGGATTGCTGTCCCCCCATATACCCGGGGGTTTGGGTTAAGCTCCCATCAAATATTACTGCACTGAAATAAAAAAACAACTGTTTGACTGCTTATGAAATTTTTAAAATCCTCAACTATCTTCCATGATTCATCTTTGATAAGTACAGTAACTTGGTCATCATACACATCAGATCTTCTTTCACTGTTTAAAAAAAAAAATAACAAGTATTTTTAAAAAAGGGTTTTGAAAAAACCTCCAAAACATGTTTAGCCATATACGTAAATGGGTATAAAATAACATCAAAAAAAAAAAATACAGTGGACCCTCGGTTCGAATCCCCCCGGGAAAACGTGAAATTTTGTAAGTATAATTTTTTAAGTTCTTTTGGAAGTGTTTTTTTGGGGGGGTTTAAATAGACTAACCTCGTAAAATTTTTTCCCTTTAAAGGGGGGGTAAATTGTTGGTAATGGCACTTGAGCAGATTTCCCCAGGAGGAAGTTTTACAAAACTGGGGCCCCCACTGTACATAATCATGTGACAAATGACATGAAGTTACCACAGATTTAAAAACACATGTGTATTTATTTGTATTTCAAGATATAAAAAATGAGACCCCAAATAAAAAAAAACAAATAAACACTTATGACACCCAAAACCCCAGAGGCACCTTTTAGACTATGATACAATATTTCTGGTGAAGGTCCCATACCGGGCAGAGGGGGCTGCAGCCCCCCGATAAGCAATGTGGATGTTGTGTCCCAGTTCATCACAGTCACAGGGCCCCGGGGATATGATCTGAAAAACCGTAAAAAACCAGACCTAAAAAAAAATTTTTGTAGTCAAGGAAAAAACTAGAATGTGTGCAATTTTAAATAACTGAAGTTTAACAAAAAAAAATAACCTTTTTTTTAAAAAATTTGACTATTTATTATTCTTTTTTAAAAACCCCAAATTTAGAGCTGCTAAAAATATAAAAAAAGGGGGGATAAAATTTTAAAAAGGGCAGTTGTACACAGTCAATTAACTTTTATTGAATAAACTATAATGATTCCTTTTTTAAACTAATTCAGGGCTACAAATTTTAAAACCTAGTATACATGACACTTACTTGGCCCCCGGTACTGCTGAAGAGTTGTAGACTTAAGTGCTACAACAACAGAGGATTATCTGGGGATAGAGGGTATGGGGAACCCTCTTCTTCACAATGAATTTTTGACTTGGGCCCTTGGTGAGAGAAACCACCCCCCCCATCCCCCCACTTCTTAAGGCTTCACCATCATTTGTCACCTAGCAAGATATGGGGAAAAAATTTTTATAGTAGTAGTGCATACTGTTTTACTAAGTTTTAGCAAAACCAAAAGAAATACAGTATACTACAATACTATACATGTTCTGAATAATAATAATGTTTGTAAGTGGTGTGTACTCATAAGGGAAAAAAAAGTAAACACTGCTTCCCCCATAAATTTTTCCCCCTTTTGAATTAAGATATCCATTTGAGTTAAATTTTTTGGTGTATATAGCAATCTGCATTTTTTTTATTTTTTTGGAATTTAAAAACCCCCCATAAAAAAAAATTCAGATATTTGAAACTTGTTTAAAAAGCACTTGAAAATTGTCCTAATAATGCAGGAGCATTATTCCATCTGCCCCCGGGAAAATGATGTATGGTACCACTGTCCCGATGTAAGATGAAAACCTTTTAATTTTTAAAAGTTTTTAAAAATTTTTTGGCCCCAAAAAGGGGTGAGAAAGGGGATGGGTACCAATGCCCTTTTTTAAAATTTTTAGACATGGGGGGGAATGCTGCAACAAGGAGAAAAGGGTGGAGGCAGTGGAGATGTCAAAGTTTTTGGGGTGTGTGGTGGCTATAATGCAGAGAATCCATAGTTTTTGGGGATTAGGGGGAGGTTCAGGATTACCAAACATTATCCAGAGGGCTGAGGAGGGGTTACTGAGATTTTTGGGTATGTGAGAGGATGGAACGAAATAGGAAAAGACTTCAAAAAGTGTATAAATCTGAGGGGGAAAGGGAGGGTAGGGGGCGGCCTAGGGGAAAAAAAGGGGGGGGTAAAGGAAGTTTTTTTGTGCGAGGGGGGGGGACTTCCGCAAAAATGCATGAGCGTGTTTGATAGAAACAAATGGAGACAAATGGTTTTTTTTATTTTTGGGGTGCTGTTGGGTGTAAGCAAGGTAACATTTATGAAGGGGTTAAGGGGGAAAACCCCGGGGGGGGCCCAACTTGAGTCCTGGAGATGGGAAGTACAAAAGTCTGCACTCTGAAGGAGGGGGGGTTTAAAGTTTCAGTTTTATGACTGTAGTGTAAGCATCCCCTGGAAGACAGTGATGGAGTGAATGATGATGAAAGTTTTTCTTTTTCCCCCCCTGCCTTGGTGGGAAACAGCTGATGTGTTAATAATAAAAATTAATAACACATTTTTTCCCCAAAACCAAAAAGCAGGATGCAGATTAATCTAATATGAGGTGAAAAAACATTCTGATGATAGAAATTCCCCCCAATAATATTCATCATCACTGAAAAAAATCCCTTTTCTATGAAGTAAGGCACAGAAAGCAGAGTGTACTCCTGGATGTTCCTCCCTTTTTACTACCCCCGCTACTGCCTCCCTCTTACAACCTCAGAGATGAGGTGTCCCGTGGCTCAGTTGGCCCAAATCAGCTCATATACCGGTGCCCATGGTTCGATCCCTGGCAAGGGTGGAAACACTGGGCATGTTTCCTTCACCTGCTGCCCCTGTTCACTAGCAATAAGTAGGTACCTGGTGTTAGTCAAGAGTTGTGGGTTCACCCCTGGGGAAAAAAAAAAAACCAATAGAAAAATGCATTAGTTCCGAAAAGGGAATAATAAATTAGTTGTTTTTTAGCCCCCCCAAAATACACTTACAAAACACTTAAAAATACACTTACATAATTGTTCGAGTTTGGGCAGTACGAAAACCGGGGTCCATTACATATATTTAACTACAGTGGTCCTCGAGTTGATGGCCCCCAAAAATTTGGCCATGTAAGTTTTTTTTTAAATTTTTTGTAAGTTTTTTTTGGGGGTTAAGGACAGTCAATTTTTTTTCCTTAGGGGGAAAAATTCTTTGGTAATGGCACTTGAACAGCATTCTCAAACAAAAATTCGTAACCCCATCATTTTAGATTATTATCAGATTTGCAAATTGGGATTCATTATAAGTTTTAGAGTTTTTTCCCTCTCCATTATTCTGCAAGTTTAAAAAAAAATTAGAGCTTTCTTTAGTCAATGAAATGTAAGAATAATATTTTCGATTTACAAAAAATTTTTAGTTTTTTAAAACTGGATGACTTGAAAAAGGCTTACAGTGAAGCAGGGGTACCTTTTTTAAAATTTAAAGGTTTCACAAAGGGGTTTAATACAGAGCACAGCTTTTTTTTTGAAATGAGTGAAAATTTTCTCCTGAAAATTCTCAAGATCAAAAAAAAAATTGAAAAACTTTTTTCCTTCTATCATTCGAAAAGTATCCTGTATGTATTGAAAATCTTTAGAACAAAAAGAATTTTACAGCAAAGTTAATGATCATCTGTGCATGTATGGGCCAACAGGCCTCTCAGTGTTCCTCCTTTCTTATGTTCAAAATCAACAAGAATTTATGAACTGTTAGCAAATAAAAACAAAAATTTATTAAATTCATATTTCAGCTTTATCAAAAAACAAAATTATTTTTGCTTACCTTAGTAACTTTTTTACAACATGCCAATGCTGCTTATGCAGTTAAAAATGAAATGATGTTAAAAGTGGGGGAAAATAAAAAGACCCAATTCCTAAATTTTTTTTAATACCTCTACTAAACACTTATTAAAAAACACAAAATAAAAAAAACCTCACCCGTACATGCCTGTGGTATGCATCGTATTGGCCGAACAAAGCTAAAAAAATAAGGAAAAATTTCAGTACACAAATTGAAAGTAAGTTACTTCTAATATTCAACAACACAGTATTTACAGGCAAACATAGTACAGATTACCAGCTCAAAAAAAAAATACAGATCTCCCCACCCAGTGAGCCTTTCCGAGGACTTGAACTTTCAACGGGCTCTCTGACCAGTATGTACCCAAATAATGTATATTAGAGATATTTCCTATATTCTTTTTTTATAATATACAGTACACTGCTTAAAAAATTTAAAAATATACCAGAAATATAAATGGTGCAAAAAGGGGACATTAAAAAAATATCAAAGGGTTTTGGCCCAAACCCATACTTTTTAAATTA
>WNWK01017635.1:0-41930 GCA_009830355.1 Cherax destructor
CTCCTCTTTCTTTCTCTGTATTTCTCCTTGTATTTGTCCTTCTTTATTTTATTTTCAACGTTTTTTCCCCCCTCTGTGTTCTTGTCCTTACCCTATGCGGGCCGCCAGCTGTATTGCAGTGCTCCTCTTTCCCAGAATATGATGACTCCATTACTACTTCCACTACCACTTACCCTATTACTCCACCACTCTCTTGTGCCCTCCTCTGTCTGCTGCCTATAAATACCCCTTTTACCTGTTGTGGTGTGTTAATGTGACTTTGTAAATAGTCCAAGTCGGACCGAAACGTCGTCGTAAGCTCCTCTCTTCTATGTGCGGGTTGTGTGTGTAAGGCTTATAAAGGGGCAAGACTACACCTTACTATCACATCATAACAAAAACCGCACCTCACATTAACGTGACGGCACCCGGCTTTGTGAAGCGCACCTGAAACTCTACCCAAGAATTAAGATTTATCTAATGTATCATTAAATTCTTACCAAATTTTATTAATTATAAATGAATCCAATTTATATAAACCAAAAGAAATATTCATCTTATTTTCAAAACTGCTTTTTATGAAACATGATTCTATTATATTCCTGTCAACCATGGACTTGCTTGATTCAACTTTCTCAGCCTTTTGAAAATCAATTGGATGGTTAAAATCTCTCTCATGAATTTAATAGAGCATTAGAATCTTGTCCAGTTCTAATGCTATATTCATGTTGTTTTAATCTTAGTTCAAGATTTTTAACAGTTTGACCGTAATAAACTTTATCGCATATTTTACACGGCATCTTATACATACATCCGTAAGCATTTTGTGGGATTTTTGTATCAAAAGCTTTTTTACTGTTTCAAGATTTTTAATACAACTTTGATATTAAAAGTCTTAAGAAGGAAAGGCATATCAACTAAATTTTCAGTGGATGGTCCCACTATGATCCCGCCTCCTGTTTCACCACCACTCAGTGGTGGACCTGACTTAACTCAGTGGTGGACCTGACTTAACTCAGTGAAGACGTGTCTTGTGTGCTCTCTGTGAATCTGAAGATGTCCTCTCTTGAGCTACTCTACCAGCAGCTGAAGGAAGAACTGAGGGTAGCTAAGCTTGAGATACAGCGACTGACTGAGGAAAACAAGAGGATTCGTAGTAATCCTCCTGTTGAGAATCCTCAAGCCAAGAAAGGAACCTGGACAGTAGCTAAAACGCATGGGACAAAGTTAAGGATCAAGAGGACGGGTGGAGAGGTAGAAACAACGAAGACCCAGGAGAATGTTGTGGAAACATCGAACCCATTCTCCGTGCTACCCGATGAATGTGAGTCGACTTCTGGGAGCGTCATGACGAACGACACCAAGGAAGGTAAAAACATTGTTGTTGTTGGGTACAGCCAGGTTAGATACATGGATAGGGCTTTCTGTTTGAATGATAGGAGTAGGAGACAGAGGGTTTGCTTTCCTGGGGCTGGGATGGAGGATATTGTTAGCCGTCTGGACGACATCATGAGAGATAATGGGAGCAATCCTATTATCTGTCTCAGTGCTGGAGGCAACGATGTTGGCAGACGTAGGAGTGAGGACCTGACTAGCAGGTTTAGGTCAGCAATAGACATAATTAGGAAGAAGGGTGGGAACCCTGTCATATGTGGTATTTTGCCAAGGAGAGAGTTGGAAATGAATGGCTGTCCAGGGCAATTGGTGTCAATTGCTGGCTGGACAAATACTGTAAGAAAAATTCAGTAACATTCATTGACAACTGGGACCTCTTCTATGGCAGAAATGACATGTATGCCAGGGATGGGGTTCACTTATCCAGGTCTGGGGTGGGGGCACTGGCAACTGCAGTGGAGGGAGCTGTTAGGGCTTTAAACTAGAAATAGTTAGTGGTATGGGTTTTGGGGGGAAAACAGTGAAGTCCCAGTGTAGAAATATTATAAGTTCTAGGAGAACTAGTAATAGACAGAATAAGGTGGACAGTGGAAAGCTAGTGACACTAGATGACAAGGACAGTAATAGGTATAGGGGAAAAACAGAAATGAGCAGGAAGGGTAAAGAGAAAGGAGGGTCTTTAAATATTTATTACACCAATAGTCGTAGTGCTAGGAATAAGATGGACGAGTTGAGATTAGTTGCAAGTACGGGTAATATTGATGTTTTTGCAATAACTGAGACATGGTTTAATATGAAAAAACGGGACTTGCCTGCCGAATGTCACATTCAGGGTTTTAAATTGTTCCAAGTAGACAGAAGTATCGGGAAGGGGGGTGGGGTGGCACTCTATGTCCGTGATCATTTAAATTGTTGCATAAAAACGGGTATAAAGTCTGAATTAACACATACAGAGTCTGTCTGGATAGAATTTTCAGAGGGGTGTGAAAAACTGATTTTAGGCGTGATTTACCGTCCTCCAAACTTAGATAGGGAACAAGGGAGACTACTTTGGGAGGAAATTGTTAAGGCCACAAGGCACGATAACGTAGTAATTCTAGGGGACTTTAACTTTAGTCAGATTGATTGGAATTTCTTGACAGGGAATTTAGAATCTAACGACTTTTTAGAAGTAGTTCAGGATTGCTTTTTGAAGCAGTTTGTAACAGAACCTACAAGGGGAAATAACCTACTTGACTTGGTTCTGGCAAGCAAGGAAACCCTTGTTAATAATTTAGAAATTACAGAGGAACTCGGCTCAAGCGACCACAAGTCAATTACCTTTAGCATTGAATGGATGTATGATAGTAGGGATAATTCAGTAACGGTCCCAGATTTTCGCTTAGCAGATTATAATGGACTTAGAGAACACTTATCAACTGTGGACTGGGGTAACGAAGAGAGGTATCAATATGACAGTTTTCTTAACACTATACAGGCTGCCCAAAGAACATTTATCCCATATAAAGAAATTAGATCGAATAGAAATGACCCAAAATGGATGAATAATAGGCTCAAATATCTTTTAGGGCAGAAGAAAGGAATTTATAGGCGTATCAAAAGAGGTGAGGGTCATCTTATGAATCAGTATATTGACATTACGAGAGATGTTAAAAAGGGGATAAGAAAAGCTAAACGGGACTATGAAATTAAAGTTGCTAGGGATTCGAAAACTAACCCAAAAAGTTTTTTCCAGGTGTATAGAACAAACGTTAGAGATAAGATAGGTCCTCTTAAAAATAATGATGGGTATCTTACTGACAAAGAGAATGAAATGTGCTCTATCTTTAATAATTATTTTCTCTCGGTTTTCACTCAGGAAGACACTAATAATATCCCAAGAACTAGGTATTTTAGTGGGCCTGAAGAAGATAAATTATGTAGTATCACAGTCACTAGTGAAATGGTTATCAAAGAGATAGACCGTTTGAAGCAAAATAAATCGCCAGGTCCTGATGAGCTTTTTTCAAGGGTTCTTAAGGAATGCAAAATGGAACTCTGTGAACCCTTAACTAACATTTTTAACCTATCTCTTCAAACAGGTGTAGTGTCTGATACATGGAAGATGGCTAATGTAATTCCTATTTTTAAAGCAGGGGACAAGTCGTTACCATCAAATTACCGCCCAATAAGTCTAACATCAATTGTAGGCAAATTACTAGAGTCGAATATAGCTGATAACATAAGAAGCCATCTCGATAGGCATAATTTGATTAATGATACTCAGCATGTATTCACCAGGGGACGTTCCTGCCTAACCAATTTATTAACTTTTTTCAGTAAAGCTTTTGAGGCAGTTGATCATGATAAAGAATTCGATATTGTTTATTTGGATTTTAGTAAGGCTTTTGATAGAGTACCACATCAGAGACTTTTAAAGAAAGTGGCTGCTCATGGCATTGGGGGAAAAGTGTTGTCATGGATCGAGTCATGGCTCACCAATAAGAAGCAGAGGGGTTAAATCGGAGTGGGGATCTGTAACAAGTGGCGTTCCTCAGGGATCGGTTTTGGGTCCGTTGTTGTTTATAATATATATAAATGACCTTGACGAGGGAATTTCTAGTGATATGAGCAAATTCGCTGATGACACGAAGATAGGTAGGATAATCGATTCAGACGATTATCGGGAGTGTCCATAACCCAAGCACTTATAAGTTAAATACCGTAGAACTTAGCCATACAGATTGCGAGAAGGACTTGGGGGTGATGGTAAGCAGCAACCTTAAACCAAGACAGCAATGCCTAAGCGTACGTAATAAGGCAAATAGATTACTGGGATTTATATCAAGAAGTGTTAGCAACAGAAGTCCAGAGGTTATATAACAGCTTTATACATCATTAGTAAGGCCTCACCTAGATTACGCAGCTCAGTTCTGGTCTCCATATTACAGAATGAACATAAATTCGTTAGAAAACATTCAGCGTAGAATGACTAAATTAATACATAGCATTAGAAATCTTCCTTAAGAAGAAAGATTGAAGACACTTAAATTACATTCACTTGTAAGACGTAGAATGAGGGGAGACATGATCGAGGTATACAAGTGGAAAATGGGTATTAACAAAGGGGATATAAATAAGGTCTTGAAGGTATCTCTCCAAGAGAGAACCCGCAATAATGGATTCAAGTTAGATAAGTTTAGATTTAGAAAGGATATAGGAAAGTATTGGTTTGGAAATAGGGTAGTTGATGAGTGGAACAGTCTGCCTAGTAGGGTTATTGAAGCAAGGACCTTGGGTAGTTTCAAATTTAGGTTGGATAAATTCATGAGTGAAAGGGGTTGGATTTGAGTGGGAATTGCACATGAGTAAATAAAATTATCAAAGCTTATTTCTTGGGTAGCATTGAAAATTAGGTTGAACAAATATTCTGTTAGTGGGATGGAATGTGAAGGACCTGCCTAGTATGGGCCAACAGGCCTGCTGCAGTGTTCCTCCTTTCTTATGTTCTTATGTTCTTAAGATTGATGGACTGACAACATCAACTCAAGATTGAGGGACTGACAACCTCACACTCCTCCTGTTCTTCACGATTCTCCTTTGTATGGACTGATGAAGCCACTGTGTGGCGAAACGTTTCCTCAATAAAGATACCCAAGTGTTGCATATGTGTCTAATTTACCAGAGTTGTAGATGCATGGAACAATCTTCCGAGTAGGGTGATAGAGGCTAGGACCTTGGGTGGCTTTAAAAAGAGATTGGACAAATATATGAGTGGGAGGGGCTGGGTTTGATTGGTGTCGTGGGTGCGGGAATGAATTCTTGGGTGGTGGTGGTTTTGATGGGGACCTGCCTTGTGTGGGCCGGTGGGCCTTCTGCAGTGTTCCTCCATTCTTATGTTCTTATGTTCTTATATAAGCCACTTCTCCTGCCCTATACTGTACTTCCTACTGAAAACATCGATTCGAGGCTGAGGGACTGATTACCTCAAACTCCTCTCCTTGCCACACAGTGGCTTCATATGTTGCATAAGTGTCTCAATTCTTCAACTTGTCTGTTTTCAAAACCATTTATCACACACAATAGGTAGAATAAGGTGGATATTGGAAAGACAGTGGCACTAGGTGACAAGGACAGTAATACGTATAGTGGAAAAACAGAAATGAGTAGGAAGGGTTAGTTAGAAAGTACAGGACAGCAATAGACATATGTAATTAGGAAGAAGGAGGGTCGCCCTGTTATATGTGGCATTTTGCCAAGAAGGGGTGTTGGAAATGAATGGTTGTCCAGATCAATTGGTATTAACTGTTGGCTGGACAAACACTGTAAGAATAATGAAGTACCATTCATTGACAACTGGGACCACTTCTACGGTAGAAATGACATGTATGCCAGGGATGGGGTTCACTTATCCAGGGCAGGTGTGGGTTTTCTTCCTAGCTCAGTTGAAGGTGTTGTAAGGACTTTAAACTAGGATTAGTTAGAGGTATGGGTTTAGAAATGGAAAATAATAAGTATGGATATATTGACTTAGGCTTTGATGTTATGAATCTTAATAATAACAGTCATAACAGAAATTGTGTAAAAGCAAAGGTGAATAGGAAAAAGGTGCAGAAGAAAAAACATTACTGCATTTTATGAAACCATACCACGGGTGGGGTTCGAACCCGCGGTCAGAGAGTCTCAGAACTCCAGACCGTCGCGTAAGCCACTGGGCCAGCTAGCTTCAATAAGATTCATCCAACTAGGTATATTTCTACACCGTGGTATGGTTTGTTTGCAATCGTGTCATTACGATTTCATGGGTCATGCATTTTATGCTAACAGTCGTAGTGCAAGAAATAAGATTAATGAATTACATTTGGTAGCGTGTGCTGGGAACTTTCATGTCATTGCAATAACTGAAACATGGTATGATTTAAAGAGTCGTCGCGATATGATTGCTGAGTGTAATATTCAAGGGTTTAAGTTGTTCCATGTGGATAGATATAATGGAAAGGGGGAAGGAGTTGCATTATATGTACGAGAAAATATAAATTGTTGCATAAAAACAGGTATAAAATAGATAGATTAGTAACAGAATCTGTTTGGGTAGAGTTTGTAGAAGGTCAAGAAAAACTAATTCTAGGTATAATATACCGACCTCCAGGCTTGGATCACGATAGAGGGAGACTTCTTTGGGACGAAATTATTAGGGTTTCTAGACACAATAACGTAGCGATAGTAGGGGATTTTACTTCAGTCAAATTGACTGGACTTCATTGACCGGTAATCTGGAGTCTAGTGACTTTATGGAAGTAGTTCAGGACTGTTTTCTGAAACAGTGTGTAACAGAGCCTACCAGGAGTAATAATTTGCTCGACCCAGTCTTGTCAAATAAGGAAACACTCTGGAGATCGCTGAAGAGCTTGGCGCAAGTGATCACAAATCCATCACTTTCAGCATTAACTGGGAATACGAGAATAATGATAATACGGTAAAAGTACCTGATTTTCGTTCTGCCGATTATAATGGACTTAGGGAACACCTGTCTAATCTCGATTGAGGTAATCTAGCTAATGATGTTATTGACGATGATCATACTTACGATTACGAAGGGATCTGCATTTATGATATTTTTCTTAATTAATGTACAACATGCTCAGAGTATATACTATATACAGTCCCCAGAGATAAATTAGGTCTAATAATAAAGATCCCAATTGGGTTAACAGGAGGCTAAAGCATCTATTAGGGGACAAAAGGGGAATTTATAGGCGCATCAAAAGAGGAGAGGTTAACCTTACTGACCAATATGTTCAGCTTAAAAGATATGTAAAAAAGAGGATTAGAAAAGCTAAACGTGGCTATGAAATTAGAGTTGCTAATGAATCAAAGACTAATCCAAAAGGGTTCTTTCAAGTGTATAGGACGAAGGTGAATGAAAGAGTAGGACCTCTGAAAATTGGGAATGGATAGCTGACGGATAACGAATTGGAAATGTGTTCCCTATTTAATGATTGTTTTTGTCAGTTTTTACACAAGAAGATATAAATATGATTCCAGAAATTAACAATTATTCAGTTCCTGATGAATTCAGATTAACTAATATTAATGTCACGACTACATGGTTATCAAACAGATAGATAAACTGAAGCAAAATAAGTCCCCGGGACCTGACGAGTTGTTTTCCAGGGAACTTAAAGAAGGCAAGATGGAACTTAGTCAGCCCTTAACGAACGTGTTTAATGAGTCCATCCTTACTGGTGTTGTGCCAGAGATATGAAAGGTGGCTAATGTGGTTCCTATATTAAAATCAGGGGATAAGTCCATTCCTTCAAATTATCGTACAATAAGCCTGACGTCTATAGTAGGCAAATTATTAGAATAAATTATAGCTGACATTATTAGAATTCACCTTGAAGAACATATTTTGATTAATGAATCTCAGCATGGGTTCACGAGAGGTCGTTCCTGCCTGACAAATTTACTGACGTTCTTCAATAGAACATTTGAGGCAGTAGACAGTGATAAAGAATATGATATTGTTTATTTGGATTTTAGTAAAGCATTCGATAGAGTACCTCTTAAGAGACACTTAAGAAAAGTGGCAGCTCATGGTATAGGAGGGAAAGTTCTAGCATGGATAGAGGCATAGCTTACCAACTATAAGCAGAGAGTTTCCATTAATGGGGTCAAATCTGAATGGGGAATAGTCACTAGTGGCATTCCACAGGGATCAGTTTTAGGCCCTCTGTTGTTCATAATATACATTAATGACCTTGATGAAGGAATTACAAGTGACATGAGCAAATTTGCTGATGATACAAAAATAGGCTGTATGATTCATTCTGAGGAGGATACCAGTGAACTCCAGGAGTATGACTCACGAAATCGTAATGGCACGATTGCAAACAAACCATACCACGGGTGGGGTTCGAACCCGCGGTCAGAGAGTCTCAAAACTCCAGACCGTCCCGTAAGCCATTGGACCAGCTAGCTTCAATAAGATTCATCCAACTGGTATATTTCTACACCATAGGAAGATTAGCATAGGCACCACTGTTTCCACAAATGCAAGTTTTTACAGACGAATATCCCGCTAGCATGGCCGTGACGAACTCTAGCTCAAGTCCCCTCAAAGTCGTCAACATGACTCACGAAATCGTAATGACACGATTGCAAACAAACCATACTACGGGTGGGGTTCGAACCCTCGGTCAAAGAGTGGCAGATGTGTGTCAGAACTGGGCTACAGTAGTCAACGGTAGGTTAAGAAACCGATCCTCTCCAAGCCACAGAACAAATATAGGCTGCATTATGCAAAGAAATATTTTCACTGGAATCCTCAACAGTGGTCTGAAGTACTTTGGAGTGATGGAGCAACCTTCACCGTCACCTGTAACTGTGGAGAACATGTGTACTGGCCCAGACGTAGTGACCCACTAGACACAAGCTACACCTTTGGGACCACCAGAAACCCAGACTCGCTCATGGTTTGGGATTTTTTCAGTGCTCAGAGTGTAGGTGAACTCATTGTGCTTCCCAAAAGCCAGTATGTGAACCAGCATAATTACCTGGAGTTATTGTGTGACAATTTACTTGAGACATTTGACAAGAGTGAGGCTGCGGTTTTTATGCAGGATGGTGAACCGTGTCATACCGCCAAATCTGTAGTTCAGTGGCTTAAGGACTGTGAAGTGAGGTTCCTTAATGACTGACCAGGCAATTCCCCAGACCTAAACCCTATTGAGATCCTCTGATCAATAGTGAAATGAAGTATAGTGGGCAAGGATATGAGTTCCATCCCGTGGCTGGAGGCTGCTATACATGAGGCATGGAATAATATACCTCCCAAACTCTCAAGAATTTGTGTGAGAGTCTTCCACATAGCTGAGGGACATGATTAAGCATAAAAGACGCATCGTCAAGTATTAAAACCTCAGTAAGTGTGCAAATACATGTAAATATATTATAATCTTTCATGGTATGCGTTTGTGTTTTGGTATGTGTGTAGGGAGGGGGCGGCATAATGCCATGACTTCACTGTATGTTTATCTCCATGTCACCACCTAGAGAAATTTTGCCTTGATGATCCATCTTGATGCTATGAAAGAGAATAACCGTCATCACTGTAAACACCAGCAACACTCTTCTGTAGCATCGAGTTGGTTCATCAGGTCAAAATTTTCAGGTGATATCATGGAGATGAACATAGGTGTGTAGGGGAGTGTTTTGGGATGTGAAATTAAATTTGGAGTTATTCATGAATATTGTGTTATGATATTCATGGTGAAAAATGTGTTAAGATAATCATTTTTTTTTTAGTGATTAGTGGAAGGTGATCAATGACTTTAGGTTTAAGTAATTATGTCTTACTTTTTGGCAAGCAAGTCTTATTTTTATTTTTGTGATTATGTTGTAGTTTTGGGTTTTTGTTAGTCATGTTTTAGGATTTGTTTGTTATGTCTTAGTATTTGGATATCATGTCTTAGTATTTGGATATCATGTCTTTGTTTTCGGCAATCATGTCTTTAGACCCTTAAACGGTCCAAACGTATATATATGTTCTTACTGCTACTGCCCCAAACGTATATTTACGTTTTATTTTTCATTCCTTCAAAATTGGCGCGATAGGCCTGAGTCGCCTAGACATGAGAGAATTGGTCTGCGCACTCAGTATGCACCGGGTTAAAAAAATCCTGGCCGCCTGGGTACCACATGGTAGGACCAGTTACATTCAGCTCCATCCTGGGTCAACATCATGGCACATCCTCGTGATTCACTCACGCCTCGTCGTATTAACACTCTACTATTCGAGGAAAGTGATATACAACGTGAGATTAGTGGATTTGACACAAATAATCTAATAATCAAGGAATTAGTGAAAATATCGATGATAACCCAGATGATCCTCAGCCCATCACCTCTGGGGTGGCCACTGTGGCCACACAACACCCTGGGCCAAGCACCTCTGGAGTGGCCAGTGTTACCCATAGGCAACTACGCAAGAGGAAACTATCATTTCCCGGTGCTTTAGTGATAGTGAAAGTGATGTAAGTGACGATGAGATTGATTTTATGCCATTGGATGATTCGTATAGTGATAGTGATGTTCATTATTCACCTGTGAAGCGTACTTTTAGGCGTCTTGGCCTACGTTCAGGCAGTGTGCCATATGCAGTCCCCAAGGGTCGTGGCAGGTCACGATAGTGATAGTGATCATGAAGGTGGAGGATGAAGTGGTGGGTGGCACGATGCCTGGAGCACATGGCGTGGTGGGTGGACAGACAAAGGACCTCCCGGCACCCCCTCAGCCATGTGCTGCCTCCACTCCTGTCCCCCCACCTGCTCCCCAACGCCCCATGTCACAGGTCCACTCTGCACCATGTGACCGTGAGTGGAACTGGACACAAAGTGTATTCGTGCCACAGCCTTTTGATTTCGATGTGAGTGGAAGTGGCATCCTGCCAGAATGTCCCATAACAAATGAGTCTACAGAGTTAGACTTTTTCCAGTTATACTTTGACGAGCCCATAATGAACTTGATAGTGACCCAGACGAACAATTATTACCGCTATATCATGGACAACACAGCAGAGGTTGGGGAATCGTCAGGGCTGCGCAGGTGGAAAGATACAACAGTGGCTGAAATGTATTTATTCCTTGCCACTGTCATGCTTATGCCACATACCTATTAGAACAATATACGTAACTACTGGTCCACAGACAACTTTATCAGTACTCCTATCTTCCGTGACCTCCTTCCCTGCAACAGATTCATTCTGTTTCACTTCTCAGACAGGAATATGCCCAACAGATATGACCTTCTATACAAAATCTGGGAAGGGTTTATGTATCTGAAACAGAAATTCAGTGCATACTTTTATCCCTTCAAGAACATTGTTGTCGACGAGTACTTGATTCTATTCAAGGGACGCCTGTCATTCAAGCAATATATATACTGAGTAAACGTAATCGCTTTGGTATAAAACTTTTTGTTATGTGCGACTGTGAGACAGGTCTTGTGTTAGATGTCATTGTATACACCGGGAGAAACACACTCGACGATACTAGGCGCATTTTGGGCATTTCTGGTGATGTTGTTCGCAGGATGATGGAACCATACCTTGGCAAGGGCCATACATTGTACACAGACAACTGGCATACAAGCCCTATTCTCGCTGATATCTTACGTGTGAACAATACCGATATATGTGCAACAGTGAGAAGGAATAGAAAACATATGCCAAGGTTCAGTGGCAGTGTTGACAGTGCAGTACAAGGATTTCATGCCAATGACATCATGGCACTGACATGGCATGACAAACGGGACGTGACATTTCTCTCAACAATCCACAGAAACGAGATGGTACAAACAAGAGTGAACAGGCACACCAATGAACGTATTGTCAAGCCAGCTGTTGTCGTCGACTATACGAATAATATGAGACTAGTTGACAAGTATGACATGATAATAGGGATCGTTGACTGTGTGAGTAGGAGTCGCAAGTGGTATATATAACTGTTTTTCCACCTTGTAGACATTGCAGTGATCAATGCATTCAATATGTACGAAATAAAGACTGGAAAACGACAACATTTTGCAGAATTCTCCTTGAATATCGTAAAACAGATAGCAAAAAAGTATGGTACCACACCTATACCTGCCCCTCAACAGCGACTTGTCCCCCAACCACAACCACAGCCAGTGGGGGAAGTGCCACACAGAATTATCCCTAACTATCACTACCTGGTACCTATACCACCTACCCCAAAGAAGAAACATTCCCAGAAAAAGTGTGTTGTGTGCTAACACCACAAAGCGACCACAACATCGGAAGGACACACGATTCATATGTCACCAGTGTGGAGTGGCACTCTGTATGAATCCATGCTTCATGGAGTATCATACAATCGTGGAATTATAGAAACATAAGTGGGACATGTAAATACTTGTATATAGTTGTAGATAATAGAATGTGATTCAGGCAGGTGTGCAAAATCACCTGTCAGTGTGTACATGTGTGTTTGTGTCAGTATGATAATAATTTCGTATATAATATTGGTGTATAAACAACAATTGACATTGAAATCAAAAGATTTACTATAAAATATAGTTATAATACAATAAAAACCAACAATATTTAAAAAAATGGAAGAAAACGGTAAATATGTAGATTTTCTGCAAGCGGCAGTGCTCCATGTTGCCCTCAGGTGATCGCCAAGTGCCAACTTCGTGGCTTCATATCTCGGTAAGTACTAACCCTTTTTTTTTTTTTCTTTTTATCCTATAACACTTAGAAAATTGTGCTCTTTATTTCTATATAATTTTTTTTTTCAAAATATTCAGGGCAGTAGCGGTAAGAACGTATATATACGTTTGGACCGTTTAAGGGTTAGTATTCTCCCAACCATGTCTTAGGTTTTGGTGACGGTATTGTAACGTGTTAGTTTTTGTGTTCATAATTTCATTGGTCATGTCCTACATTTGGTGTTCATGTCTTAGTTTTGGTGTTCATGTCTAAGTTCTGGTGTTCACATAATGTCTTGGTTGGTTTTGTTTGTGTCTTATATTTGGAGTTTAATGATCATGTCTTTGTTTTTTGGGTTCATGTTTTTAGTGATCATGTCTTAGATTAGTGATCATATCTTAGTTTTGTTGTTCATATCTTAGATTTTGGTGGTCATTAGTTAGTTTTAGTTTATGTTTTAAATTTGTTGTTCATGTTTTTAATAGTTATGTCTTAGATATGGAGTTCATGTCCTAGTTTTGGTGTTCATGTTTTATATTTTGATTGTAATGCCTTAGCTTTGGTGTTCATATTTTAATTCTGTTGGTCACGTAATATCTTAGTTGTTGTTCGTGGCTTAGTGCTCATGTATTTTTTAGGTTATGTCTTTTGTTTTTAAGCAGTCATGTCTTATTTTTCGGTGTTCATGTGCTAGTGCTTGGTGTTCACATCTATTTTTTTAGTGTTCATGTTATAGTTATGGGTGTTGTTTTGTTAGATTTTGGTGTTCATACCTTAAGTTATATTGTTCATGTCTTAGATTTTGGTGGTCATATATTTAGTGTTCATGTCACGTCTTAGTTTTTGTTTTCATACTTTTGACAATCATGTCTTAGTTTTTGGTGTTAATATATTATGTTTTTTTTCTTTTCATCTGTTAGTTTTTGTTGGTCATGTTGGTGTTCATGTCATGTCTTAGTTGGTCATATTTTGTTAGTTTTTGGTGATCACATCTTATTTTGTGGTGTTCATGTTATAGTTATGGGTGTTTTTGTGTTTGTTTTTGATGATCATATCTAAGGTTTTTGTGGTCCTGTATTTAGTGCTCATGTCATGTCTTACTTTTTGTGTTCATGCTTTTGTTCATTACGTTTAAATTTTTTAACAATCATGTCTTAAGTTTATAACAAAAAAGGCACAATAATGTGGCTGGAACAATACACAAATAACCTGCATATGGAAGCGAGGAGCTTACGACGACGTTTCGGTCCAACTTGGACCATTTACAAAGTGACTTTGTAAATGGTCTAAGTCAGACCGAAACGTCGTTGTAAGCTCCTCGCTTCCATATGCAGGTTATTTGTGTATGTCTTAAGTTTGTTCATATGCTAGTTTTTGGTGGTCGTGTTGGTGTTTGTCATGTCTTTGTTGGTGATGTTATGTTAATTTTTTTGTGTTCATGCTTTTGATGAACGTGTGTTATGCAGGTTTCTGCATTACATTGTAATATGTATAGTGGAGAAATGTGCAATAATTTTATAAACCATGTTATAATTGTGAACCATAATTTTACAAATAATTTTATACATTTGTGGGTACAGTAAATTAGCTTAAACTGTGGTGTAAATGGCGTCGGTGTGACAGCAGGGGAGTAACACGGGGAAGCAGCATGGGCGAAACATACTGACCAGACGCAGTTTATTTAATCTAAGTTTTGTACTCATTATGTTTATCCAACTCATGCTATAGGCTACTTTAGTGCTTACCAGTAAGCTCGCCTGGGCTCTGATGTGGTCAGGGCTCTGTTGGTTGAGTGAGGGCTGGTGAAATTGGGTGAAATGGTGTTGGTAGGAGAATAGGGTAGGGCATGGCACCCGATGGGCACTAGCCCATACTTACATGTTTTTTTTTTTTGCTTTGATATCGTAGCCTAGTGGCTCCTCTTTATGTATCTTTATTTGGGTGTACATGCTAAGGGAAATGTGGGTGTGTTTAGTGTTTATATATATTATTAGAAGTAATAAATATATATTTTCCTAACAAGAAATTTTGCCTGAACCTTCTATTAACTAAACCATTGAAGCAGTGAACGCTGGTTTAGAGCTTTCTGTTTTGATTAGGGTAGTTCTGGGTGGCTTATTTTTGATATTTGTGTAACTTTTACCTTTGCCCCTAGACAAGGACTTAAGCCGTAGGCGCCCTATTTTCTATGTTACGCGTCTTTAGTTTTTTGGGCATCCAAGTCTTATTTATTGGTGTTTATATGTTAGTTTTCAGTGATTATGTCTTATATTTTGATGATCATGTCTTAGTTTTTGGAAGTCATGTCTGAAGTGTTCATGACCGAGTTTTAGTGTTCATGAGTTAGTTTTTGTGTTCATGTCATAGTTTTGGTGTTTATGTCTTAAATTTTGATATTCGTGTAATAGTTTTTAGTGATCATGTCTTTGGTGTTAATGTCTTTGACATGGTGTTCATGACTTTAGATTTTTGAGTTCACATCTTAAGTATTGCTTCTCATGTTTATATTTTGGTAAATAAATAAGAAAAAAATTGGCAATTCCCTAAAAAACATGATCCAAGGAATTTGAATAGGGGCAACCCAGAAGCTAGAATGCTCTTGGGATAGATCCAAAAAAAGAATAATAGAAAATTAAAAAAAAAAAAAAATTGGCAATCCCTCAAAAACTTGATCCAAGGAAGTGGAGCAGGGATAGAGTTGGAGCATGGATGGTCTTGACCCAGGAGCTAGAGCCTGCCATGTGAAATAGGGGATGGTAGAGACCCCACTCAAGGAGGGGGTTTATGGAGTTTCACCCAAGACACCTACCTGGAGAGGGTTTCGAGGGTCAACACCCCCGCAGCCCAGTCTGTGACCAGGCTTCATGGTGGATCAGGGCCTTATCAACAAGGCTGTTATTGTTGGCCGCACGCAACCCAACATACGAACCATAGCCAAGCTGGTCAGATAATGACTTTAGGTGCCTATCCAGTGCCTTCTTATAGAAAGCCAGGGGTCTATTGGTAATCCCCGTTATGTATGCTGGGAGGCATAGTGGCACCCTTTCTATTGTTGCATCGTCTACCGAGTCTTTTGCTTTCATAAGGAGTGATTTTCATGTCCAAGTTTGGGACTAATCCCTCTAGGATTTTCCAAGTGTATATATTCATTTCTCTCTCCCACCTGCATTCTAGAGAGTACAGGTTGAGGAACTTTAAGTGTTCCCAGTAATTGAGGTGTTTTATTGCAGTAATGAGTGCCATGAAGGTTCTCTGTACATTTTCTAGATCAGCAATTTCACCTGCATTGAAAGGTGCTCTTAGTGTGCAGCAATATTCCAGTCTAGATATAACAAGCAACCTGAAGAGTATCATCATGGACTTGGCATCCCTAGTTTTGAAGGTTCTCATTATCCATCCTGTCATTTTTCTACCAGATGCAATTGATACAATGTTGTGGTCTTTGAAGAGGAGATCCTATGACATTATCACTCCCATTATCACTACTATCCCATTATCACTACTACTCTTTGTGTTCTATTTGTTAAGAAATTATAGATACATCTACCAACTTTTCCTGTTATTCCTTTATCAGGCATCTTGTTGCCTATTACACCATGGTCATACTTGTCGAAGGCTTTTGCAAAGTCTGTGTATACTACATCTGCATTTTGTTTGTCTTCAAGAGCATCCAGGACCTTGTCATAGTGGTCCAGTAGCTGGGACAGGCAGGAGCGTTTAAACCCATGTTACCCAGGATTGTGTAATTGATGGGCATCTAGATAGGTGGCAGATCTTGCTTTTTAGAACCCTTTCAAAGATTTTTATGATATGGGATGTTAGCGCTATCGGTCTGTAGTTCTTTGTTATTGCTTTATTGCCCCCTTTGTGGAGTGGTGTTATATCTATTGTCTTTAGCAGCTGTGGGACGACACCTGTGTCCATGCTCCCTCTCCATAGGATGTTAAAAGCACACGAGTGGGCCTTCTTGCAATTCTTTATGAACACGGAGTTCCATGAGTCTGGGCCTGGGGCAGAGTGCATGTCATTTATCTCCTTTTCGAAGTCATTTGCCGTCAGGATAATATCAGATAGGTTTGAGTCTACCAAATTCTGTCTTACTCATTTAGGTTTCCTACTCTCAGTCTGGTTAGCAGCTCGCTAAAAACCGAGTTATATTGGGACTTGAGTATCTCACTCAATTCCTTGCTGACATCTTTGTAAGACTTATCTCCTCTAAGTAGGGGCACAATGCTGGATGTTGTTCTCGACTTTGATTTGTCATAAGAAAAGAAATATTTTGTGTTTCTTTCAATTTCATTTATGGCTTTTAGTTCTTCCCACTTTTCTTGATCCCTGTAAGATTTCTTTAGCTTTAGTTCGATGTTTGTGACCAGTGCCAACCTTCGTATGACAGATGTATTTGCATCTTTTAGCCACTCTGATATTCTTTGCCTTCGCTTGTATATGGAGCGCCTTTTCTTTCTAATTTACATCTTCTCTTCCTTTTCTTTAAAGGAATATGCTTTGAGCATACCTCAAGTGCCACAGTGTGAATTCGTTCTAGACAAAGGTTTGGATCCGTGTTGCTTAGGCAATCTTCTATCATTTAGAACCTGGTTGACTTGGTCACACCTTATGTTTTTGTTACTGAAGTTGAATTTGGTGAAGACCCCCTCGTGACTGATCCCATTTTGTTGGCCTGAGGCCCCGCACATACCTGTCTGAACCTCTTTTATGTTGTGATCTGAGTATATTGTTTTTGATATGGTAATATTTCGTATGAGATCATCATTGTTAGTGAATATGAGGTTCAGTGTATTCTCCAATCTTGTTGCCTCTATTATTTGCTGGTTTAAAGTGAATTTGGTGCAGAGATTTAAAAGCTCGTATGTGTGTGAGTTTTTATTTGAGCTTCCTTTTGGGGTTATCTCTGCTACAGCATTATTTATTACATTCCTCCATTTTAGGTGCCTTACGATGAAATCCCCCAGGAGCAATATGTTAGCGGCAGGGGCTGGAAGATTTTCCAGACAGTGATCTATTTTCAAAAGCTGTTCTTGGAATTGTTAGAAAGTTGCATTCGGAGGCTTGTATACAACCACAATGACCAGGTTTCGGTTCTCGATCTTTACAACCAAAACTTCAACTACACCATTAGAGGCATATAGTAGTTCCGAGCGTATCAGTGACTCTGTGACGTACAAGCCAACCTCCCCCTTCCCCCTCTTTTGCCTGTTCACTTTGTCACATGTGTATAGGCTATAACCCATGATCCATATTTCATTGTCAAGGTGATCCTTTATGTGAGTCCTTGTGAAAACCGCGAACATTGCGTTTGACTCTGTAAGCAGTCCACTGATGAAAGGTATTTTGTTGTTCGTTGATGGCTTTAGACCCTGTATATTTACAAAGACGAATGTCTTCGTATTGGTGGTATGGAAGGAGGGGTGGGGTCTTTTTTCATGGCATTAATATCTGTTGTTTTGAAGTGGAGGCCATTGACTGATTCCACTCCAGAAATGATCGGAGTTGGTGTACGATTTCTGTCATTTCCTGCCAGATTTTTTCTTTCCTAACTCTATAAAACCTCTCTCTCTTAAGTGATTGTGGGCACTTGGGTTTTTCCATGGTCTGGATGTTCCATATTTTCCTGTCCCCGTTATGTGGTGTGCCTGACAATTTAAGTTATAGCATTGTCTTTCCTGAACTGAAGAGTGACACATTTCAGGGTGGAAAAGCATACTATGATATATATATATATATATATATATATATATATATATATATATATATATATATATATATATATATTCATGAGTATGCTTTCCACCTAAATGTCATCTTCAGTTCAGGAAAAAATATATATATATATATATATATATATATATATATATATATATATATATATATATATATATATATATATATATATATATATATATATATATATATATATATATATATATATGTCGTGCCGATTAGGTAAAACTTGCGATTTTGGCTTAAATAGCAACGCTCACCTTGCCATATAAGACAAGTGAAAATTCGTGTATGCAATAATTTCGCCAAAATCATTCTGAACATAACGAAAAAATATATTTCATTGTATTTGTTTATTATTAAATTAATGTTAACGTATCTAAAATATATTTAGTTGGGTTAGGCAATATTAAATTGCGCTTGTTATAATAAGGTTAGGTAGGTTTTCAAAGTTTCTCTTGGTACAAAATTATAAAGTTTTACATTAACATAAATGAAAAAATATATCTTTAAACGTATAAGAAAAATTTTAGAAAAGAATTAATTTTAGATGAGTTCTTGCTAATTGACCAGTTTTACCTAATCGGCACGACATATATATATATATATATATATATATATGTCGTGCCGATTAGTAAATGTCAATAGCAGAACTCATCTAAAATTAAGTCCTTTCTAAAAAATTCTTATACGTTTAAAGATATATTTTTCATTTATGTTATGTAAGAATTTATAATTTTGTACCAAGAAAACTTTGAAACCTACCTAACTATTACAACAAGCGCAATTTTAGCCCAACCAACTAAATATATTTTAGATCGTTAACATTAATTAATAAACAAACACAATGAAATATTTTTCGTTATGTTCAGAATGATTTTGACAATATTGCATACCAATTTTCACTTGTCTATATGGCAGGTGACGTATTAAGCCAAAATAGCAAGTTTTACCTAATCGGCACAATATATATATATATATATATATATATATATATATATATATATATATATATATATATAAAAATTGGGTTGAGCAAATATTCTGTTAGTAGGACGGATTGTGAAGGACCTGCCTAGTATGGGCCAACAGGCCTGCTGCAGTGTATGGCAATGGGAAATCCTCTTTCACCTGTTCTTAGTAACTTATATATGGATTT
Organism: Cherax destructor; assembly: GCA_009830355.1. NCBI lineage: Eukaryota > Metazoa > Arthropoda > Malacostraca > Decapoda > Parastacidae > Cherax > Cherax destructor. Next base: position 19,488 of record WNWK01017635.1, read on the forward strand.
TTTCGAAACAAGATTGCTTAACACTATCCTTCCCAATAGAGCTAAGTGGTATAGATATGTTGTTGATATTTTGTGCCTTATGCCTAAGAATGTAGATATAAACCATTTCCTTGTTAAATTAAATAGCTTAGCTCATTCTATAAATTTTACTGTTGAATTCGAAGTAAATAACTCATTGCCCTTCCTAGATGTTTTTATTATTAAGGGTAACATTGATTTTAAATTTAAAATTGACAGAAAACCTACAAATAATTGTTCCTATGTACACTATTACTCTTCACATCAAGATAGAGTTAAAGTGTCGGTTTTTTCTTCAATGTTTTTGAGAGCTTTACGTATTTGTAGTCCAGAGTTCATAGATGAAGAAATCTCTAAAATTTATGAAATAGCTAATGATTTAAAATACCCAAGAAACATAATTGATAAATCTTTAAAAATAGCTAGGAATACTTTTTACAATCCAAAAAGGGACAACCAACCTTATTCAACCAAAAATATGTTGGTTCTCCTTACCATGAAAACTTGGTTGATATGCCTTCCTTTCTTAAGAATTTTAATATCAAAGTTGTATTTAAAAATCTTGATACAGTAAAAAGACTTTTGATAAAAAATTCCCCCCAAAATGCTGACGGATGTGTCTATAAGATTCCCTGTAAAATATGCGATAAAGTTTATTATGGTCAAACTGGTAAAAGTCTTGAACTAAGATTAAAACAACATAAATATAGCATTAGAACTGGACAAGATTCTAATGCTCTATTTATTCATGTGAGAGATTTTAACCATCCAATTGATTTTCAAAATGCTGAGAAGGTTGTATCAAGCAAGTCCATGGTTGAGAGAAATATAATAGAATCATGTTTCATTAAAAGCAGTTTTGAAAATAATATGAAATTTCTTTTGGTTTATATAAATTGGATTCATTTATAATTAATAAAATTTGGGAAGAATTTAATGATAAATTGGACTAATCTTAATTCTTGGGAAGAGTTTCAGGTCCTTTCTTATGTTCCTCTTTACAGAGTCGTGAGATGTTACGCTACTGTGAGGTGTAGTCTTTGTTAGTGTGATGTGACTGTGAGGTGTAGTCTCGCCCCTTATATAAGCCTTCTTGTCATGTTTCCTTTTATAGTTCCTTGATAATGTGAGTAGTCACGAAAGCGCTTGTAATTCCTCTATTTTTTCATAGTGGTTGTCTTGCATATTTTGAAATCACCTGTTTACTGTGATCTTTTTGCAATTATATATATATATATATATATATATATATATATATATATATATATATATATATATATATATATATATATATATATATATATATATATATATATATATATATATATATACAGTGAACCCTCGAGTTACGAGCACCTCGGAAATCATACAATTATGTAAGTGTAATTTTGTAAGTGCTTTTGTAAGTGTATTTTTGGGGGTCTGAAATGGACTAACCTACTTGACATTATTCCTTAAGGGAGAAAATTCGTTCGGTAATGGCACTGGAGCAGCCTTCTGGAATGAATTATGCTCGTAACTCGGGGTCCACTATATATATATATATATATATATATATATATATATATATATATATATATATATATATATATATATATATATATGGCAAAATTTGTAAGATTGGTCAATTAGCAAGAACTCATTTAAAATTAAGTCCTTTCTAAAATTTTCTCTTATACGTTTAAAGATATATATTTTTTATTTTATGTTATTATAAAAAATAATAATTTTGTACCAAAAGAACCTTAGAAAACTTACCTAACCTTATTATAATATGCGCAATTTAATAATTGAATTAAGCCTAATCCAACTAAATATATTTTAGATAAGTTTACAATAATTTAATAATAAACAAACACAATGAAATATGTTTTTTTTTTCGTTAGGTTCAGAATGAATGATTTTTGCGAAAATATTGCATACTCAAATTTTTGCTTGCCTTATTTGGCAAGAAGAGCGTTACTATTTAAGCAACGTTTAAATAACAACGCTATTAACTGCTTTCAGTAATCTACCACTTATTCCATACACTTGCAACATCTGCCAGAACACTTGCAATATTTATTGATAAAGCTTTTCGTTAAACTTAAAAAAAAAAAATCTGCAAAATAGAACTGGATAAGAATCTAATGTTCCGTTTATTCATGTGAAAGATTTTAACAACATAATTGATTTTCGAAAGGTCGTGAAACTTGGTTACAAGAAATATAATTAAATCAAGTTTCATAAAAAATAAAACAGATTTTAAGATGAATATTATTTTAGGGTTTAATAAATTAGATTAATTTATAATAAATAGAAAAAAAGAGGAATTTAAGCTATGCTTGACAAGTCACTCATAAAAAATTTACTCGACAAGCGACCTGACCAAATCTTCACTTCACTCCCACTCTCAGAGGAACGTATCGTGTGTGAGGTCATGAGTCAGAGGGACTGGTTGTGTGTGAGGTCATAATTCAGAGGGACTGGTAGTGTGTGAGGTCATATGTGAGGTGAAAACTCAGCCTTATAAATCTACTGTGTCTATTTTTCCTTCCAAGTTGACCAGCCCTAGTTTTCAGTGTTCCTATTTTTCATAGAAATTTGTTCCATGTATTTGAAAGAACCCTTTGGAATTGTTTCGGATATCTGGCTAATTTAATTTTATAGTCGTGTTACGCTTTCCTAATACGCTTTACCTCTATTTTAAAATTAACGTATTGGTCAGTAATGTGAATCTTCTGATGAGCTTATAATTTCTTCTTTTCTCTCCTAATAGATGTTTTGGTCTCCTGTTCACTCATTTGGGATCGCTCATATTTGACCTAATTGGGGTCTGTTGTACATTATTAAAATTAAATTATAATCGCGAGCTTATCGTTATTGTATCATCTTCAACAGAATCGTTCGACAAATATTCCCAGTCAAAATTAAGGTATTATGCATATTCTTGTATTCACAAGTAATATTAAAGGCAATAGATTTGTCATCACTTGCACCAAACTCTTCAGTTATCTCCACGTTATTAAGGATTGTTTTCTTATATGACAAGCCCAGGTCTAGCAGATTAATATCTCTGGTAGGTTCTGTTACAAACTACTTCAAAAAGTAGTCCTGAATAACTTCAGAAAGTCATTGAACGCCATATGTACTGTCTAGTCAGTTTGAGTTAAAATCCCTATTTATTGCAATGTTATCATGTCTAGAAACCCTAACAATTTTGTTTCAAAGAAGTTTCCCTATGTCGCTATCTCAGTTAGGGGGTTCGTATATAGAACCTAAAATCTATTTTTCTTGTCCTAGAAATTCTACCCGAATAGATTCTCTTTCTAATACAACGATTTTTATACGTGTTTTTATGTAACAATACAAGTTATCTCCGAAGTATAAGGCTGCCACAACCACTTCATGTTATTTCTATCAAGCCTAAACAAATTATTTAAAATTCCCGACAAGATGCTAAATAGAAACACTCCTGCAACACTTGGGAATGTTTACTCCAGCAGCGTATCACCAACAAGTAGCTTCTTCAGTACAATGTAGTCGGATTTCTAAGCCATTTCTACAAACTCTATCAGACACAGCAACATCTTGGGATACTGATGCAAGGAATTCTTCAAAACTTGTTTAACTTACAGCACAAAATATTTCCACTAACGAGTTTCTCCACTTCTGACTGTGTATTACTCCTCCATCTTTACATTAGACTGAAGAAGCCACTGGCCGGGGAAATATTTCCAGAATAAAAATACACAAATGTTGCGCTAAGTTTTAAAACACTGTCGATAACTCAAACAAAAGCACTAAATTCATAGATTAGATCACAAGTTGTGGAAGGTTAATAGTTTTAATAATACAAAAAAAATGTTTCTTTCAGATAATTAACAGTAAATTAAATTAAAAAGAAAAAATACCAGGAAGTGCCTATGAGAAAAATATATTTTACCTTTTTCAGGATGCCTACAAATTTAGTTGCACATTTATCCATAGCAACATCCACTGGGCTTATCCCACTATGATTCCTGAGTGTTGGGTTACAGCCTTTCTTAATAAACATTTTGGCCATTTCACACCACACATCCTCCAACCATTGATCCTTATCGTTCCATTTTACTTTCTTGCTAGTTTGTTGGTGACCTGCCAATGTGTGTAGCACCGTTTGACCTGATGAAGAATAAGACTCTTATATATATATGCAATATCAATACACAACTGCTTGTTGAGCTAGTACACCAAACAGGAGGAGAATTAAATAAGGTTAGAGGCGTCCACACCACCGTATGTCCTTGGGTAGCGAGTACAACATTCAGTTCTACTGGATGCGCTACTCTTAAGGATTGTGTGGTTCAGTGGTCTAAGGCGTCATGTGTTTTCGCTCACCATGAGGTGGGCCAAAGCATCATAGGTTCGAACCCTGGCTAGTGCAGTGTAGTTATTGATATATATATATATATATATATATATATATATATATATTTTTTTTAAATTATTTTTTCAACAAGTCAGCCGTCTCCACCTAGGCAGGGTGACCCAAAAAGAAAGAAAATCCCCAAAAGAAAATATTTTCATCATCATTCAACACTTTCACCTCACTCATATATAAATCACTGTCTTTGTAGAGGCGCTCAGATAAGACAGCTGAAAATACGTCCCTCCCAACTGTCGCTATCCCAGAACTCCCCTTTAACTGGTTTTCCTGAATTAACTGGTTTCCTTGAATCCCTTCACAAAATATTACCCTGCTCACACTCCAACAGCTCGTCAGGTCCCAAAAACCATTTGTCTCCATTCACTCCTATCTAACACACTCACACATGCTTGCTGAAAGTCCAAGCCCCTCGCCCACAAAACCTCCTTTACCCCCTCCCTCCAACCTTTTCGAGGACGACCCCTACCCCGCCTTCCTTCTCCTATAGGTTTATACGCTCTTCAAGTCATTCTACTTTGATCCATTCTCTTTAAATGACCAAACCACCTCAACAACCCCTCTACAGCTCTCTGACAAATACCTTTAATAACTCCACACCTCCTCCTAATTTCCACACTCCGAATTTTCTGCATAATATTTACACCACACATTGCTCTCAGACAGGACATCTCCACTGCCTCCAGCCGCCTCCTCGCTGCAGCATTTGCAACCTATGCTTCACACCCATATAAGAGTGTTGGTACGACTATACTTTCGTACATTCCCTTCTTTGCCTCCATGGATAACGTTTTTTCTCTCTACAGATACCTCAACGCACCACTCACCTTTTCTCCTTCATCAATTCTATGGTTAACCTCATCCTTCATAAACTCATCCGCTGACAAGTCAACTCCCAAATATCTGAAAACATTCACTTCTTCCATAATCCCTCTCTCCAATGTGATATCCAATTTTTTTTATTTAAATCGTTTGATACCCTCATCACCTTACTCTTATCTATGTTCATTTTCAATTATCTACCTTTACACACCCTCCTAAACTCGTCCACTAACGTTTGCAACTTTTCTTTAGAATCTCCCATAAGCACAGTATCATCAGCAAAAAGCAACTGTGTCAACTCCCATTTTACATTTAATTCCCCATAATTTAATCCCACCCCTCTCCCCAACACCCTAGCATTTACTTCTTTTACAACTCCATCTATAAATATATTAAACAACTATGGTGACATTACACATCCCTGTCTAAGACCTACTTTTACTGGGAAGTAATCTCCCTCTCTCCTACACACCATAATCTGAGCCTCACTATCCTCATAAAAACTATTTACAGCCTTCAGTTTCTTACTACCTATTCCATACACTTGTAACATTTGCCACATTGCTTCCCTATCCACTCTCTCATATGCCTTTTCTAAATAAATAAATGCAATGAAAACTTCCCTACCTTTATCTAAATACTGTTCACATATGTGCTTAAATGTAAACACTTGATCTACACATCCCCTACCCACTCTAAAGCCTCCTTGCTCATCTGCAATCCTACTCTCTGTCTTACCTCTAATTCTTTCAATAATAACCCTGCCATACACTTTACCTGGTATACTCAGTAAACTTATTCCTCTATAATTCTTACAGTCTCTTTTATCCCCTTCCCTTTATATAAAGGAACTATACATGCTCTCTGCCAATCCCTAGGTACCTTCCTCTCTTTCATACATTTATTAAACAAAATTACCAACCACTCCAACACTATATCCCCCCTGCTTTTAACATTTCTGTCATGATCCCGTCAGTTACAGCTGCTTTACCCCCTTTCATTCTACGTAATGCCTCACGCACCTCCCCCACACTCACATCCTGCTCTTCTTCACTCCTAAACGATGTTGTACCTCCCTTGCCAGTGCATGAAATTACTGCCTCCCTTTTCTCATCCACATTTAAAAGTTCCTCAAAATATTCCCTTATGTACTCAATACCTCCAGCTCCCAATCTACTAACTCCCCTACTCTGTTTTTAACTGACAAATCCATTCGTTCTCTAGGCTTTCTTAACTTGTTTATTTCACTCCAAAAATTTTCTTGTTTTCAGGAAAATTTCTTGACAGAGCCTCTCCCACTCTTTCATCTGCTCTCCTTTTGCACTCTCTCATCAATCTCTTCACCTTTCTTTTACTCTCCATATACTATGCTCTTCTATTAACACTTCAGTTTTGTAAAAACCTCTCATAAGCTACCTTTTTTTCTTTTATCACACCCTTTACTTCTTCATTTCACCACTCACTCCTCTTTCCTCCTGCACCCACCCTCCTATAGCCACAAACTTCTGCCCCACATTTTAATACTGCATTTTTAAAACTATTCCAACTCTCTTCCACCCCCCACTACTCATACTTGTACTAGCCCACCTTTCTGCCAATAGTTGCTTATATATCACCCTAACTTCCTCCTCCCTTAGTTTATACACTTTTACCTATCTCTTACTTGCTGTTGCCATTTTCTTTTTTTGTCCCATCTACCTTATACTGTAACTGTAGCTACAATTAAATAATGATCCGATATATCCGTTGCCCCTCTATAAACATGTACATCCTGAAGCCTACCCATCAACCTTTTATCCACCAATACATAATCTAACAAACTACTCTCATTACGTGCTATATCATACCTTGTATACTTATTTATCCTCTTTTTCATAAAATATGTATTACTTATTACCAAACCTCTTTCTACACATAGCTCAATTAACGGTTCCCTATTTACATTTATCCCTGGCACCCCAAATTTACCTACTACTCCCTCCACAACATTTTTATTCACTTTAGCATTAAGATCCCCAACCACAAGTACTCTCTCACTTGGTTCAAAACTCCCCCCAAACTCATTCAACATTTCCCAAAATCTCTCTCTCTCTCTCCTCTACACTTCTCTCTTCTCCAGGTGCATAAACACTTACTATAACCCACTTTTCACATCCGACCTTTATTTAACTCCACATAATCCTAGAATTTATACATTTATAATCCCTCTTTACCTGCCATAACTGATTATTCAACATTATTGCCACTCCTTCTTTAGCTCTAACTCTATTTGAAACCCCTGACCTAATCCCATTTATTTCTCACCACTGAAACTCTCCTACACCCTTCATCTTTGTATCACTTAAAGCCAGGACATCCAGCTTCTTTTCATTCATAACATCTACAATCATCTCTTTCTTATCATTCGCACAACATCCAACATCCCACTTTGACGGTTTTCTTCTTTTTCTTTTTAGTAAATCTATACAGGAAAAGGGGTTACTAGCCCATTGTTCCCGGCATTTTAGTTGACTTTTACAACACGCATGGCTTACTGAGGAAATATTATTATTCCACTTCCCCATTTATATGAAAGGAAAAACAATAAGAACAAGAACTATTAAGATAAATTCAAAGAAAACTCAGATAAGTGTGTATACAAAACGTGTACATGTATGTGTAGTGTGACCTAAGTGTAAGTAGAAGTAGCAAGACGTACCTGAAATCTTGCATGTTTATGAGACAGGCAAAAGACACCAGCAATCCTACCATCTGGTAAAACAAATACAGGCTTTCGTTTTACACTCACTTGGCAGGACAGTAGTTCCTCCCTGGGTGGTTGCTGTCTACCAACCTACTACCTATATATATATATATATATATATATATATATATATATATATATATATATATATATATATATATATATATATATATCATATATCATATATAGTGATATATATAATATAAATTTTATTAACACATGCGATTCCACCAAGCAGGTGCGAAAAGAAAACTTTCATCATCATTCCTCCATCACTGTCTTGCCAGAGGGTGCTTTACACTACAGTTATAAAACTGCAACATTAACACCCCTCCTTCAGAGTGCCGGCACTGTACTTCCCATCTCCAGAACTCAAGTCCGGCCTGCCGGTTTCCCTGAATCCCTTCATAAATGTTACTTTGCTCACACTCCAACAGCACGTCAAGTATTAAAAACCATATGCCTCCATTCACTTCTATCAAATACGCTCACACATGCTTGCTGGAAGTCCAAGCCCCTCGCACACAAAACTTCCTTTACCCCTCCCTCCAACCTTTCCTAGGCCGACCCCTACCCGCCTTCCCTCCACTACAGATTTATACACTCTCGAAGTCACTCTGTCTCGTTCCATTGTTTCTACATGTCCAAACCACCTCAACAACCCCTCCTCAGCTCTCTGGACAATTGTTTTGGTAATCCCGCACCTCCTCCTAATTTCCAAACTCCGAATTCTCTGCATTATATTCACACCACACATTGACCTCAGACACGACATCTCCACTGCCTCCAGCCTTCTCCTCGTTGCAACATTCATCACCCATGCTTCACACCCATATAAGAGCGTTGGTATAACTGTACTCTCATACATTCCCCTCTTTACTTCCATGGACAAAGTTCTTTGTCTCCACAGACTCCGAAGTGCTCCACTCACCCTTTTCCCCTCATCAATTCTATGATTCACCTCATCCTTCATAGACCCATCTGCTGACATGTCCACTCCCAAATATCTGAATACATTCACCTCCTCCATACTCTCTCCCTCCAATCTGATATCCAATCTTTCGTCACCTATTCTTTTTGTTATCCTCATCACCTTACTCTTTCCTATATTCACTTTCAATTTTCTTCTTTTACACACCCTACCAAATTCATCCACCAACCTCTGCAACTTCTCTTCAGAATCTCCCAAAGCACAGTGTCATCAGCAAAAGCAACTGTGACAACTCCCACTTTGTATTTGCTTCTTTATTTTTAGTCCCACACCTCTTGCCAAGACCCTCGCATTCACTTCTCTTACAACCCCATCTATAAATATATTGAACAACCACAGTGACATCACACATCCTTGTCTAAGGCCCACTTTACTGGGAAATAGTCCTTCCCTCCTACACACTCTAACCTGAGCCTCACTATCCTCATAAAAACTCTTCACTGTTTTCAGTAACCTTCCTCCTATTCCATACACCTGCAACATCTGCCACATTGCCCCCTATCTACCCTATCATACGCCTTTTCCAAATCCATAAATGCCACAAAAACATCTTTACCCTTATCCAAATACTGTTGACCTATATGTTTCACTGTAAACACTTGGTCTACACACCCCCTACCTTTCCTAAAGCCCCTTGTTCATCTGCTATCCTGCTTTCTGTCTTACTCCTAATTCTTTCAATAATAACTCTACCATACACTTTACCAGGTACACTCAACAGACTTATTCCCTAAAATTTTTTGCACTCTCTTTTGTCCCTTTGCCTTTATACAAAGGAACAATACAAGCTCTCTGCCAATCCTAGGTCCTTACCCTCTTCCATACATTTATTAAATAATAGCACCAACCACTCCAAACTATATCCCCACCTGCTTTTAACATTTCTATCTTTATCCCATCAATCCCAGCTGCCTTACCCCTTTCATTCTACCCACTGCCTCACGAACTTCCCTACACCCACAACTGGCTCTTCCACACTCCTACAAGATGTTATTCCTCCTTGCCCTACACACGAAATCACAGCTTCCTGTCTTCATCAACATTTAACAACTCCTCAAAATATTCTCTCCATCTTCCCGATACCTCTAACTCTCCATTTAATAACTCTCCTCTCCTATTTTTAACTGTCAAATTCATTTGTTTTCTAGGCTTCCTCAACTTATTAATATCATTCCAAAACTTTTCTTATTTTCAAAAAAATTGCTGATAACATCTCACCCACTCTCTCATTTGCTCTCTTTTACATTGCTTCACCACTCTTTTAACCTCTCTTTTTCTCTCCATATACTCTTCCCTCCTTGCATCACTTCTACTTTGTAAAAACCTCTCATATGCTAACTTTTTCTCCTTACTACTCTCTTTACATCATCATTCCACCAATCGCTCCTCTTCCCTCCGCACCCACTCGCCTGTAACCACAAACTTCTGCTGAACACTCTAACACTACATTTTTAAATCTACCCCATACATCTTCGACCCCATTGCCTACACTCTCACTAGCCCATCTATCCTCCAATAGTTGTTTATATCTTACCCTAACTGCCTCCTCTTTTAGTTTATAAACCTTCACTCTCTCTTACTTACTGATTTTATTTTCCTTGTATCCTATCTACCTTTTACTCCTACTGTAGCTATAACTAAAAAGTGATCTGATATATCTGTGGCCCTCTATAAACATGTACATCCTGAAGTCTACTCAACAGTCTTTTATCTACCAATACATAGTCCAACAAACTACTGTCATTACGCCCTGCATCATATCTTGTATACTTATTTATCCTCTTTTCTTAAAATATGTATTACCTATAACTAAACCCCTTTCTATACAAAGTTCAATCAAAGGGCTCCCATTATCATTTACACCTGGCACCCCAAACTTACCTACTACACCCTCTCTGCATGTTTCTCCCACTTTAGCATTTAGGTCCCCTACCACAATTACTCTCTCATTTGGTTCAAAAGTTCCTATACATTCGCTTAACATCTCCCAAAATCTCTCTCTCTCCTCTACACTCCTCTCTTCTCCAGGTGCATACACGCTTATTATGACCCACTTTTCGCATCCGACCCTTATTTTAATCCACATAATTCTTGAATTTACACATTCATATTCCTTCTTTTCCTTGCATAACTGATCCTTCAACATTATTGCTACCCCTTCCTTAGCTCTAACTCTCTCAGATACAGACTTAATCCCATTTATTTCTCCCCACTGAAGCTCGCCTACCCCCTTCAGCTTTGTTTCGCTTAGGGTCAGGACATCCAACTTCTTTTCATTCATAACATCGGCAATCTCCATAAATGAAAAAAATATATCTTTAAACGTATACATATATATATATATATATATATATATATATATATATATATATATATATATATATATATATATATATATATATATATATATATATATATATATATTATTTTTTTTTTATTAACACATCGGCCGATTCCACCAAGGCAGGGTGGCCCGAAAAGAAAAACTTTCATCATCATTCACTCCATCACTGTCTTGCCAGAAGGGTGCTTTACACTACAGTTATAAAACTGCAACATTAACACCCCTCCTTCAGAGTGCCGGCACTGTACTTCCCATCTCCAGAACTCAAGTCTGGCCTGCCGGTTTCCCTGAATCCCTTCATAAATGTTACTTTGCTCACACTCCAACAGCGTCAAGTATTAAAACCATATGCCTCCATTCACTCCTATCAAATACGCTCACACATGCTTGCTGGAAGTCCAAGCCCCTCGCACACAAAACTTCCTTTACCCCCTCCCTCCAACCTTTCCTAGGCCGACCCCTACCCCGCCTTCCCTCCACTACAGATTTATACACTCTCGAAGTCACTCTGTCTCGTTCCATTCTCTCTACATGTCCAAACCACCTCAACAACCCCTCCTCAGCTCTCTGAACAATCGTTTTGGTAATCCCGCACCTCCTCCTAATTTCCAAACTCCGAATTCTCTGCATTATATTCACACCACACATTGACCTCAGACATGACATCTCCACTGCCTCCAGCCTTCTCCTCGTTGCAACATTCATCACCCATGTTTCACACCCATATAAGAGCGTTGGTATAACTATGCTCTCATACATTCCCCTCTTTACTTCCATGGACAAGGTTCTTTGTCTCCACAGACTCCGAAGTGCTCCACTCACCCTTTTCCCCTCATCAATTCTATGATTCACCTCATCCTTCATAGACCCATCCCGACATGTCCACTCCCAAATATCTGAATACATTCACCTCCTCCATACTCTCTCCCTCCAATCTGATATCAATCTTTCGTCACCTATTTTTTTTGTTATCTTCATCACCTTACTCTTTCCTATATTCACTTTCAATTTTCTTCTTTTACACACCCTACCAAATTCATCCACCAACCTCTGCAGCTTCTCTTCAGAATCTCCCAAAAGCACAGTGTCATCAGCAAAAAGCAACTGTGACAACTCCCACTTTGTATTTGCTTCTTTATCTTTTAGCCCAACACCTCTTGCCAAGACCCTCGCATTCACTTCTCTTACAACCCCATCTATAAATATATTGAACAACCACGGTGACATCACACATCCTTGTCTAAGGCCCACTTTTACTGGGAAATAGTCCCCTTCCCTCCTACACACTCTAACCTGAGCCTCACTATCCTCATAAAAACTCTTCACTGCTTTCAGTAACCTTCCTCCTATTCCATACACCTGCAACATCTGCCACATTGCCCCCTATCTACCCTATCATACGCCTTTTCCAAATCCATAAATGCCACAAAAACATCTTTACCCTTATCCAAATACTGTTCACCTATATGTTTCACTGTAAACACTTGGTCTACACACCCCTACCTTTCCTAAAGCCCCCTTGTTCATCTGCTATCCTGCTTTCTGTTTTACTCTTAATTCTTTCAATAATAACTCTACCATACACTTTACCAGGTACACTCAACAGACTTATTCCCTATAATTTTTGCACTCTCTTTTGTCCCCTTTGCCTTTATACAAAGGAACAATACACGCTCTCTGCCAATCCTAGGTACCTTACCCTCTTCCATACATTTATTAAATAATAGACCAACCACTCCAAAATTATATCCCCACCTGCTTTTAACATTTCTATCTTTATCCCATCAATCCCAGCTGCCTTACCCCTTTCATTCTACCCACTGCCTCACGAACTTCCCCTACACCCACAACTGGCTCTTCCACACTCCTACAAGATGTTATTCCTCCTTGCCCTACACACGAAATCACAGCTTCCCTGTCTTCATCAACATTTAACAAATCCTCAAAATATTCTCTCCATCTTCCCGATACCTCTAACTCTCCATTTAATAACTCTCCTCTCCTATTTTTAACTGTCAAATCCATTTGTTCTCTAGGCTTCCTCAACTTATTAATCTCATTCCAAAACTTTTTCTTATTTTCAACAAAATTTGCTGATAACATCTCACCCACTCTCTCATCTGCTCTCTTTTACATTGCTTCACCACTCTTTTAACCTCTTTTTCTCTCCATATACTCTTCCCTCCTTGCATCACTTCTACTTTGTAAAAACCTCTCATATGCTAACTTTTCTCCCTTACTACTCTCTTTACATCATCATTCCACCAATCGCTCCTCTTCCCTCCTGCACCCACTCGCCTGTAACCACAAACTTCTGCTGAACACTCTAACACTACATTTTTAAATCTACCCCATACATTTTCGACCCCATTGCCTACACTCTCACTAGCCCATCTATCCTCCAATAGTTGTTTATATCTTACCCTAACTGCCTCCTCTTTTAGTTTATAAACCTTCACCTCTCTTTTACTTACTGATTCTATTTTCCTTGTATCCCATCTACCTTTTACTCCCACTGTAGCTATAACTAAAAAGTGATCTGATATATCTGTAGCCCTCTATAAACATGTACATCCTGAAGTCTACTCAACAGTCTTTATCTACCAATACATAGTCCAACAAACTACTGTCATTACGCCCTACATCATATCTTGTATACTTATTTATCCTCTTTTTCTTAAAATATGTATTACCTATAACTAAACCCTTTCTATACAAAGTTCAATCAAAGGGCTCCCATTATCATTTACACCTGGCACCCCAAACTTACCTACTACACCCTCTCTGCATGTTTCTCCCACTTTAGCATTTAGGTCCCCTACCACAATTACTCTCTCATTTGGTTCAAAAGTTCCTATACATTCGCTTAACATCTCCCAAAATTCTCTCTCTCCTCTACACTCCTCTCTTCTCCAGGTGCATACACGCTTATTATGACCCACTTTTCGCATCCGACCCTTATTTTAATCCACATAATCCTTGAATTTACACATTTATATTCCCTCTTTTCCTTCCATAACTGATCCTTCAACATTATTGCTACCCCTTCCTTAGCTCTAACTCTCTCAGATACTCCTGACTTAATCCCATTTATTTCTCCCCACTGAAACTCGCCTACCCCTTCAGCTTTGTTTCGCTTAGGGCCAGGACATCCAACTTCTTTTCATTCATAACATCGGCAATCATCTCTTTCTTATCATCCGCACTACATCCACGCACATTCAGACAACCCAATTTTATAAAGTTTTTCTTCTTCTCGTTTTTAGTAGATTTGTACAGGAGAAGGGGTTACTAGCCCATTGCTCCCGGCATCTTAGTCGCCTCATACGACACGCATGGCTTACGGAGGAAAGATTCTTTTCCACTTCCCCATGGACAATAGAGAAAATAAAAAGAACAAGAGCTATTAAGAAAAGAAGAAAACCTAGATGTGTGTATGTATATATATGCATGTGTATGCCAGTGTAGTGTGACCTAAAGTGTAAGTAGAAGTAGCTAGATATACCTGTTATCCAGCGTGTTTATGAGACAGAAAAAGACACCAGCAATCCTACCATCATGTAAAACAGTTTCAGGTTTCTGTTTCACAGTCACCTGGCAGGACAGTAGTACCTCCCTGGGTGGTTGCTGTCTACCAACCTACTACCTTATATATATATATATATATATATATATATATATATATATATATATATATATATATATATATATATATATATATATATATATATATATATATATATATATATATGTATGTATACGTTTAAAGATATATTTTTTTTCATTTATGTTAATGTAAAAATTTATAATTTTGTGTGTATATATATATATATATATATATATATATATATATATATATATATATATATATATATATATATATATATATATATATATATATATATACATATATATACATATATATATATATATATACATATATATACATAAACACTGATCTCTGGCCACGGAGACTCGACCAAAAACTGAACCTCATGACAAGTCGCAGTGCTTTACCGAAACTGCTCACTGGTCCAATACCTTGGCTTGCCAGCTTTCGCTAGACGTTATTCAAGGCAGCCAGCTTTCAGGCAGGAAGGCTTACAGCTTTTCATCTCATCCCTGCATGCATCGACACAACTAGAGATTTTACAATGCTAGGAATTCGCAAGAGCAGGCGAAATTTCACAAACACTGATCTCTGGCCGACGGAGACTCAGACCTACGAACCTCATGACAAGGTACGCAGTGCTTTACCGACCGTACCACACTGGTCCAATACCTTGGCATCCAGCTTTCGCTAGACGTTATTCAAGGCAGCCAGCTTTCAGGCAGGAAGGCTTACAGCTTTTCATCTCATCCCCTGCATGCATCGACACAACTAGAGATTTTTACAATGCTAGGAATTCGCAAGAGCAGGCGAAATATTCACAAACACTGATCTCTGGCCGACGGAGACTCGAGACCTACGAACCTCATGACAAGGTCGCAGTGCTTTACCGACCGTACCACACTGGTCAATACCTTGGCATCCAGCTTTCGCTAGACGTTATTCCAAGGCAGCCAGCTTTCGGCCTTCCTGCCTGAAGCTGAGCCTGCTGGATGCGTCTGGCAGCTGATGCCAGGTGTGGTGCGTCGTAAGCACTGCGTCCTGTCATGAGTTGAGTCGCATCCAGATCATGTTTGTGATATTTCCGCTCTTGCAAATTCCAACATATTATACATATATATATATACATATTTATACATATATATATATATATGCGAAAATCTCATCCAGCTCCTCACAGCTGGGGCACATGCCCAAAATAAAGCATGCAATACCCCTCTGAACAGCAGCGCTGAGTCGCTGGAACAGAAAACTAGCTGTCCTGGGATCCATAGTTACCCTGTTGAGTCTTTTGCGCAGTTCCTTGAGGAACTTAGATGCACTCTTTCCCCATGAGCCAAGGGTCTCCGAGCCTATGGGAACAAACATAGTTCTCCATATTTTCTTGACTTTTGGGACTCCCTGGTGTATTGGAGATTATAAAGATGTGTTATTTGGCGTTTTGGAGGCGTGGGAATGCAAAGCTAAGGCTTCGGAGGCTTCTTACTTTATTTGTAAAAAGGTGCGAGTTCACAGGCTGTGTGTCTGTGGCCATGGCCCAGAGCGATGCGCCTTGAGAGAGGGAGACAAGTTAGGCCTGTTGACTAACTGAAGTTTGGGCGCCAAGTGAGGGAGAGGCAGGGGTGAGGCAGACTCACATGGGTATGCCTACAGGCTTGCCCTCTGGCAGAAACTATGGGAACGAGCATGGCACGAAATATGAACTCAGATGGCAGACAGCATGGCTGTCTATGCAGACAGTCAGGCTGTCTACATCGCTTGGTCATGCACCCATGGTCGTCCTGACCATGAATGGCATTAAAAAAAACTCGGGTCTCTCTCACGCAAGAACAGGTCACAGAACACGTAAGAAAAATACATATATACATATACATATGGACATAGAAAAAAAACTTCCTCCAGAGAGGGAAGAAAAAAAAGGTGTGCTTCGTGGTCTAAGGCAGTGGGCGTCGATGCAGCACTGCACGCCTTCCTGCGTCTGGACACGTACTGCAACACGGGAGACAGCTGTGGCTGAGCTGTGACGTAACAGGGTACGGTCTCCTCTGGGAGGTGAAGCAGACATCGTAGTAGTCACTGCAGGGTTCACTCAACTGGGGCACAACTGCTGGTGCCCTCGAGCGAGGCGTCGTCAGTAGTCGCAACAGGACAGGACTGGCAAGCGACTCAGGAGGACATTCCTCGACTGGTACTGTCGCTGGAGCTGTCGCAGCTGGCGAGTGTAGAGTGAGTCGTGACAGGGACGACTCGGCAAAACATCTGGAGGTCGTAACAGCATACACCATACTGCAGTGAGTGGGCTAGCAGTCAAAGTGACATCATCTTTGTGCAGGCTGCTCACTGAAGCTGTGACACGAGGCTGACGGTCGCCTGCCAACAGGCTTAACTGCGGCTTGGCGAGTGACATCTCTCGACAGTAGAAGTTACAGCAGAGGGCAGTGTAAGCGTCCCCAGACTGGTCATCTGCAATAACTGGACTGACGGTCTAGAAGGTGTAGTGGAAAGGTCTCGATGG
Organism: Cherax destructor; assembly: GCA_009830355.1. NCBI lineage: Eukaryota > Metazoa > Arthropoda > Malacostraca > Decapoda > Parastacidae > Cherax > Cherax destructor. Next base: position 36,936 of record WNWK01017635.1, read on the forward strand.
GAGAATCGTCGCGGGTACGATTCAGCAAAGGCATCTACGAGCGGCGAACAATAAGAGCTTTCTGTACAAGGCGCTTGAAGCTCGTAACTGACGCCTGGACTGACAAATGTCAGCTGTCAAGCGCGCGGGCGCTGGTCACACCGGGTGACAAAGTGACACACAGGTGCTACATAGGACACACGAGAAAACTGCACACATACTGCACATGTGGTACAACATAGCTTACTAGCAAATGACGCTTTTCTGTATAAAAATCGTCACTAAATAATACTCGAACATGTGAGAACACTGACTGAGAGAAATAATTAATGAACACTCAACTTATATCTTCTCTCAAACTTCTCGAAAAATAATGAAAATAAAATGATCACTGTGAAACTACAGCACTCGGGACATCATATGGGTTATGTCAGGCGTGACGTCGTGATGTCATGGAGTGACATCGCGAGTGACGTCAGCAGACATCGTGGGTGACGTCCTGGAGTCAGGCAGCATCGTGATGTCAGCAGCATGGTGACGTCAGCTGAGTCAGGCAGCATCGTGACGTCATGGGTTGATGCGCCAGCAGACCACTACACGTGACTTGCTGATCCACGTGGCTTGTAGATCCACATGGCTTGTAGATCCACGTGGCTTGCTGATCCATGTAGCTTGTAGATCCACGTGGCTTGTAGATCCACGTGGCTTGTAGATCCACGTGGCTTCGACACTCAGATACACAGTTCTGGCAAGAATTCACAAGGAAATTCACAGAAAACAGCATAGAGGGAGTGGGCAGTGGTGAGTGGAGTGTGTGGCGTACACTACAGCGCTGAAATCACCACTAACTCACCTCTGAAGTGCTGAAATAGTTGTGCTGAGCTGAACAACAACAGCAGAACATGCTGGCAAGGCTGAGCACGTGACTGAGAAACAGCATGGGATGCTGTGGCGTGAAGTCAGTGATGCCATTTCTCGGAGAATTAGACAAATTTCAGCCTGAATCCTGCTTGTACCTGTGTCTGGATGCTGAGATTTGCAGACACGACATCAGGATAACTCGTTGAGAGATGGATGCTTCTTGTAGAGACTGATGAAGTGGTAGATAACTTCATTGCTCATCCTTCCCTCGCGGGCAAACACAACTGCTGCGAGGCACCGCTGGCACCATTTATAACGATATGTTATTTGGCGTTTTGGAGGCGTGGGAATGCAAAGCTAAGGCTTCGGAGGCTTCTTACTTTATTTGTATAAAGGTGCGAGTTCACAGGCTGCGTGTCTGTGGCCATGGCTCAGGGCCATGCGCCTTGCGAGAGGGAGACGAGTTAGGCCTGTTGACCTACTTAAGTTTGGGCGCCAAGTGAGGGAGAGGCAGGGGTGAGGGAGACTCACATGGGTATGCCTACAGGCTTGCCCTCTGGCAGAAACTATGGGAACTAGCATGGCACGAAATATGAACTCAGCTGGCAGACAGCATGGCTGTCTATGCAGACAGTCAGGCTGTCTACAAGATGAGTATCAGCAAAGGTATATGCACATGTGTAGTTCCACACCACCTGCTTGCCGTCTGTCCAGGCTTGAAGGGTGATACCATTTGGACTCTTTTGGCTGCCATCAGATCTGCATAGTTGGGGTGGCTCCCTTTCTGCTGGGCATCCGGCTGTTGTGAGGCTCCTCTTGATAATATTATTAACCTCTTCGTGTCTTGCAATCTTTCCCTCGGATTTACGACACACAAGACCATGGTACCCAAATCGGTCTGCTGCTTCACTGCTACAAATACACCTGTGTTCGGCGAGAATAGGGGCAGGAAGTCGAAGGGCAATACCAATGCAGATGGTCTGTGGGTCGATGCGTGTGCCAAGGCTGGAGTTGGGAACAGCCAACAGAAAGTCCCCTGCATGAGGAGCTCTCACTGCCAGGAGGAGGGCTCTATCCTTTCCTGACACACTCTGAAGCATTGCTGAGGATATATTCTCTACTATTGGGCCATCCCAGTGCGACTGTTTTTAGTTGTTGGGGGAGTAGGCCTGGTTTCATAGCCCGTTAGAATATCCTAGATCCTGGCTCCGTCAACGAACTTTTGGTCATGGATTCCAATCTTGTCTCTAAGATGTTCAGGGAGAATCGCTGCTACAAGCCCTCTGGATGCAGTGCATGAAAACAGCAAAGCAGGTAGAGCAATCTGAGATGACTTGCGGACACCTAGTCTGACTGGGTATGTAGAGTGGTCCCACTGCCCGTCTTCTAGAGTAAGGTTAAGTACTTTAGTAAAGATCTGCCTCAGGATACTGTCATATTCGTGCAGTATAGGGTTATCATATAATATAGGGAGGTACCACTTCTAGAACTATACTGGGGACCCTCATCATCAGAGAAGAGAATAAATGTACTTCAGGGAAAACTCAAAATTCTCTCTGGAGTGTTTAAATATTTTCTTCTCCTACCACCCCCTATATTCTATATCCTATGTGAACTATATTTATAGATAGAATACACTGACAAGAAAATACAAACAGGAATACTTTGGTACATCATATCAAAGATTATGAATCTCCTCTAGCTCCTCCGAAGCCGGATGCGAGCCAAGTATGCAGCATGCATTTTCCCTCTGGATGGCCACACTTAGGTGCTGGAACATAATAGTGGCCGCCCTCTGGTCCCTGGTGGTGTCGAAGAGTCTGGAAACCAGTTCTTTAAGAAAGCGTGTTGCGATTTTTCCCCATGATCCCACAGGGACAAATTGATACTGGTGGCTTATGTCCCTGATCAGCAGCTCCTCCCTGTCACCCGACACTGTGATGGATGTAGGTGTCAGCCAGTGTCGACAAGCAGATATAGTCCCATGCTAAGAGCTTGCCATTCTTCCAAGGATAGATGGTGATCCTGTCAGGGCAGTATGTTGGGTTGTGAGTATTATTAGCCGCTAATGATCGGGGCTCTTTCTCGGCTGGGCATCCAGCTGTAGCAAGGCTTCTCTTTATAACGTCGTAGACTTCATTGTGTCTTGCGTGCCAACCTTTGGTTTTGGAGCAGTTATGACCATGTAGTCCATATTGGTCGGCTTGCACATCGCCGCAAAGGAATGTATATTCTTTGTGAATTAGGGCAGCGAGGCGGAGAGCCACTGCAATAGGGAGCGTTTTAGGGTCGAGGCGTGTTCCCATTGCCGAAATGGGAACTGTTTGGAGTGATGTGCACTCACAGCTTGGAGACGAGTAATCTCCCTGTCTGATGTTACATCCCTAAGCATGTTGGCAAGCACCTTTTCTGCGATGGGACCATCCCAACTTGACTGTTTGTAGCTCAGTGCTGCACTAGGTTTTGGTGCTAAGGCAGCAAGAGTCTCAAATTCGGTGATGGCACCGGTGTAGCTAGAGTCCTGTATTCCTGTTGAATCACTGAGGTTGTCCAGAAGAATTTGTTTTATTAACTTTATTGATGCTATGGAAGAGGATAGGAAAGCTGTAGGGCAATCTGGGAGGATTTGCCTACTCCCAGGCCCACAAGCCTGACTGGAAGTGAGACTTGCAACCACTGCCCATCTTCTAGGGAAAGATTCAATACACTTTCTAACATAGTCTTAAGAAGGTAGTCATATTCCTTGAGTTTCGGACTGCTGAAGGCTGGGGAGCATCTCAGGAAGTAGGTAAGTTTTGGGATGGACAGGCACCTGGTGAGTAGGTAGAAGGCATCATGTGTATCAATGTCTATCTTCCTGCCTTCCTTCGTCCTGAGGTCTGAGATTTTCTTTTCCAGGATCAGATCAATGGCACTGGGCCTAAGAGGAGCACCAAGGGGAGTGCTGTTGGCTGGATCAATGGATCGTGCTCCTGGTAAAATAGCACTAATATTCTGGAAGATCTGTCGATTGGTTGAAACTATTTCACATTTGGTGGGGTTTAATGATAGGCCCAGGCTCTCTCCCATGTCTTTAACTTTTTTAATGTCCTCTATGAGAGATTCTGCAATGCCTGCTAGGGTACCATCATCCAAAAAACAGATTCTGAGCTCACTGCAGAGCGCTTCTGTGACCTCCTTGATGACCAGACAAAATAGAAAGGGGACGAGAGGGCCCCCCTGTTGCATACCCTTACACGAGTCAATCTCATGGTCCCAAACAATAGTTTAGAAGTCACACTGTAACACGATTGTGTGAAGGTATTGTGGGAAGGGAAGTGTCTAGAAACTGCCTGGAGAGCAGCATTCCTTCTGAATAAGTTGAAAGCATTGGCAAAATTCAATTTGATCAAGGCTTTTTCATCTGACATGTTGTTGATATATACTCATGCTGCGTGGGCAGCTGCTTCACAGCCTTGTTGAACACCAAAACCGAGCTGAGTTGGTTTGAACATTGAGGCAGCTTTATCACTCACCATTCTTACTGCAGCCTTGGCGACTAGGCTTCCAAGGGTGTTGCCCACTGCAATGGGCTTGATTCCTCCAATTTTTTCGAAGAGCACATAGTGAGGCATCAAAGAAGAGGGGTCTAATAGCCTCTGGGACACTGCCACCCAGGCAGCAACCTCTCTGAAACATCGCCAAGTGCTGGATTGAGCATTTGTTTTAAGTGTTGTGGCCTTAAACCGCTGAAACCTCCTGCTTAGCTCTGTGGAAATGACATAGCAGCTGTATGCACATTAGCGTCCTGTAGGGTTAAATGTTCTTCACCTTTTGCGATGTCAGGGAGGTCAATGTTGGTACTGGTAGCCCTGGATGGATGTTTGTCCTTCAGGGCTTGTACTGTAATGACGTCCACAGGAGCGATGGTATCCCCACTGGTTATAAGCCTCAATGCTTCAGTAGTAATACCCTCTTCTATGTTTTTGCTAATTTGGGCACTGACTTTTGAGGCGTCAGATGTGCTGTTGTTGTTGTCAGAATAACCAAACAGCTCCTGGGAGAACCTTGAGTTTTCCCTGAGGTACGTTTATTGTCTTCTCTGAGGATGAGGGTCTCCAGTAAAGTTCTAGAGGTGGTACCTCCTATATTTAATATATATATATATATATATAT